>JAPEIY010000018.1:9023393-9035824 GCA_026122135.1 Cathorops aguadulce | reverse complement strand
TTCCCACTCTGGGACCCGTTTTCAAAAAATACCGCTTTCACACCTCGAAAAAGCCAGATCCGTCTGGACGCGAGGCCAAAATGATAAAGTATTTATGCGGATTCGACAAAAACATACTCGTGTGGACGGGGCCTAAGTCATCGAAGTATGCTTGAGTGGACTAGGTGGAGTGAATATTACTAATCCTAACTATTGTTCATACACCATCACAAGGCAGATGAATGCGTTCGCAGAGTGCTTTTTGTATCCATAAGCTCCCAGTTTGTCAAGATTTGCGATCTCCCTCCAAGCAAGCGCTTTACTGGGTAGAGTTGGTTTCGGTCATGTTGTGACCAAAGACAAGTTCTTGGCACTTGAGCAAATTTGATTGGCTTCTAATCGACTCTTTTTGGTGTCCATGCACCAGTAAGTTGTGCTTGATTTTGCTAATCACTGTAAACAGTGTTGCCCATTGCTTCTCTTTAGTATTGTTAATCGCTTGGTTTACACGAGCCTTGTTTACTTTCATTTCCTGTTTAAACGAGATAAGCCATAGTTGCAAACGATAGCATGTTACAGCAAGCTCCATCCACTCCAAGACGAACCAAAGGCATGCGGGATATTCTGAATGTTTACTGGCCTTGTCTTGAAGGTGATTAAGGTGAAGGCCGAGTATTCCTTTGTAACTTTGGACTTGTGAATAGCGAAAGAGGGCGTGATGAAAAAGGGTGGGACACTTGACCTAGAGAAGGCTCTCGCTGCACCATTAATTGTGCTGAGTAGAGATAGTTTCGTTCTACTCTGCTGTTGCGGCTCCTCAGCCTTGGCTTTCTGCCTTTCAGCTAGACACAAACTTACAAACCACTTACAGATGTCTCATGAAACACGGATGCTTTGGAGATGCCATGTTGGCAAAGTCCTATCTGCAGCAAGCTACTTGAGGATGTTGAGAATAATAACGCTAGCATTCCAGATTGGGTTTTAAACCTCGTGCCGTGCTCCGTGCTGACATCTGATCAGTTTATTCAAAGGGAGGTGTCAGAAGAACGCTACGCGAGCACACAAGGCCTGTCGGTATGAGAAAAGCAAACAAGCTTTGAGCGCGGGACTGACGACTAATGCAAACACAGCTGACCTGGGAGATGACGCTTGTGTGTAGTCGCCCCCCTCAAGGAAAGCAGCTGCTAACTAACGCATACTCAAAGTTGCTGGAAGTCATCACACGACAGCGTGGACTGATTTGCGTACTCTTTAACTCATTATTTATTTATTTTATTTTCAAAACGCCTCGGAACCGCAGTTGTGATCAGGAAATGTCTGTCGTGGAAGCTCCGCCCACAAACTTTGCTTATTTTTTTTTACGCTCGTAAGCACAAACGATAAGGAAGGAAATCCATTTCTTTTTGTCTTTTATCCGTGCTTAGGCATTCATGTCCTTGAAGCAAGGTGCTGTCTGCTGAAAATTGACCCAGCGCTCAGATGTGAATTGCTAACCTGACAACACTTTTTGAAAAGCAATCGTCACAAACGAGGCGCTTCAAGACCCCTGTGCAGGTGGTATTCCACTTTTGCGCCAAAAAAAAAAGTAAGTATTAAGTAATAGCTCAGATTCCAACCGTGTAGGACTGATTTCGGGAGTTAGCATTGCAAATGTTTGTTTGCCAATTCACTTTTTCTTCTCATTCCGTGTGTGTGTGTGTGTGTGTGTGTGTGTGTGTGTGTGTGTGTGAGACTTCCTGCCCTGCCGTCCTGATCACCTTAAACCTGTTCTGGTGGCAGTTAATGATTTTCGCAGTGCTTGTCAAATGCGTGCTCAAGCCTGTGTGTGTGTGCAGGAATGTGTTATCAGACCCAGTCTTCCTGTGGCTCCTAATCCCCTTCCCCCTGGCTACCCTCCCCCGTGTGTCCTAGTGTGTGCTGGAGGCCTCTAAACTTCACTCCTCCAGCCTGGGGCCACACAGGGGGAGGGGCTGCTTCCTGGTCACGTGACTAGAGTCGCTCCTGGTTTGGCATGCGGACAAATGAGAGATTTTTGGACGGCGGTCCCAAGTGGGTTATTAGCTCGTTTTCTCTTTTAGTGATGCTCCATTTTGAGTTATTGACTCGTGATTGTTTTGTTTTGCAGTGTCTACTCAATCGTTTTGATGAAGCAGGGACAGGACACGGCTTCGGGATACTGTTAAACAGTAGCCTACAGTTAAAATATAGACATCGCAGCCAACGTTTGTGTAGGATCGCTCCGTTCTCTTGTTTTGCTCCACTACATGGTGGTGCACTTGAAACACACCGTCCCCTCAGAGAGCTGAATCTGCACTTGGGGTTTTAATAGCGCTGACACTCAGCCGTTTCTACGGCCTATCAGAAATAAAAAGACCTGCAGGCGTTTAGTAAACGCTCAATGCACATGCTTGCTGTAAGGATTACATATTAAACATTTTTCACGTCTTTTTTTTTTTTCCCCCTCAAATCGACACTCCTGCAGCCGCACCTCGTCTCATGCGTCCCTGCCCAAAATTTCCTGTTCTGCAAGCGGAGGACGCAACCTGCGACACAAACAGAAAAATGGAGAGAGAGAGAGAGAGAGAGAGAGAGAGAGGAATGGAAGCTTAAGGATAGACGGAGATTTCACAAGGAGAGAGATGGTTGTTAGCAAATGTGTACTGGTGATGGGGTGGGGGAGGAGGTGGGGGGGGCACAGCAGCAGGATCTGGGCACTGCAGACAGGGGGAGGAATGAAAGATGGATAAAATCCACCTCGGCAAGAGTGAAAGAAAGAACAGTGTGTTCTGCTCCTTGCGGAGTAAGAACAGTTTGTGCTATTATCCGTCTCCCTCGCACACAAACACAGAGCGCGGAGAGACAGAGATCAGCATGCTGAAGTGCACTACCCAGGGGCTCGTAAATAAGATCCAGTGGTTTGTGTGCGCACGCTGTCCGCATGGTGCCAAGCTGTGTTGTGCCTTCTTTTAGCTGCCGCCATGACGCATAGCTTATGCTTTCCGCACTTCAAACTGTTCGTTCAGAAGGCAGCGTGTGTGGTTTACAAGGGATTGAGAGAGAGAGAGAGAGAGAGAGAGAGAGAGGGGGAACGCTGCAGTGTCGTGTTTAGCCACGCCAGCAGATGTGTTACTGTAATTTGTAGTACCGGTTTGGATGGCTGCTCCTTCGCTGAAGGGGCTCTTGAATGCACGGCGCTAATAATCACAGAGGTTGGCTTTTCAAGTGCAGGCCTAATTAAGCACAGACGGTTAAGTTCATCAGCCGTTCGGTGGACGTTAATTAAATCGAGGCGTTATAAAGCACGGCGAGGGCGTTCAGGCGTCGTTAGGAGGCTAAACACACAAAAGCGGCCACACACTCGTGGAGTGTTACGGTATGGGAAGACAAAGATGGGCAATTTCACAACATGCATGTTGGCACGTGGCTGAAAAGAGGCCAGTGTGAGCATGTTAATATTTTTGAACCTGCTTCAATCAAGTGGTTATCAAAACATGACTTTGGAGGAGCTCATCTATCTAATACTCCCCCATCCTTTTCTCTGTTACTAGTTTTCTCACGTGTGTGTGTGTGTGTGTGTGTGTGTGTGTGTGTGTGTGTGTATATATATATATATATATATATATATATATACACTCTTCTCATTATCCCTGTAGGTGACCCTCTCGTATATAAACCCCATTTCTCCCCTCCTCCCTACTCAACCTCTTCTCCATCCCTCTTTTCCAAGCTGTAGGGCGTCTGACCTAAATCTGTACGGAAAGAGAAAGGGAAGAAGGGGGTGGAGGATGAGGGAGGGGGGTGACAAGCACTGATGTTGGCAGCAAATTAGCATGTCTGTTAATGGTGCTTACCCTCGAGATAGGAGGCAGACACGGAGGAATTGAACAAGAGAAAAGGATAGGATACCACTCTGATCAAGGTGTGTGTGTGTGTTTGGAGGTGGGGGTGTTGTCATTACTTAACGACTGCAATACACACACAATCACGCATGTGCGTGCGTGCGCGCGCACACATGTACATGCACAAAAAGCCCAACAAGAACCAGCAAAGCCACCTCTTCTTCAAAAGCGCTCCCCCGGTCACTCTGAATAATTGATGGGGGGTTGAAGGCATTATCTTCAAGGAGGACTCGAATCGCACACAGACCGCCACAAGATCCTGAGCCGCTTTTTTCCACACTGCATTTTTCTCTTCCTTTTGAAATCAAAGCGCTATAAATAGCCCCATCGTCTCCCTCCCTCCCTCCTTCTCTCTCTCGATGGAGAGGAGGAATCTACAGCCAGCCAGTGGTGTTTGGAGCAGGGCGTACTCGCCTTGTCCACAAATGCGTCTAAAATCTCTCGTCTCCATCCCTCTAGTAGTGCACACACACACACACTGTCTTATGTGTTTTCTTTTGTCTGCTTGAGCTTTCCAGCCGGAAACAAGTCCTCTCTCATCCCCAGCACTGAGGGGGAATCTGAGAGGATTGTGCATTTTCTGGAAAAGCGCTTTCTTTGTGGTCTTTATTTTTAGTGCTGTGATTGGTGCAGCTCGAGCAGTGCTTGTGAAATGTGCGTTATCGAAGCGTGGGAGTGTGTGGGGGGGGGAGTCGAGAGGAGTCCCAGTGCTCTGCGCTTGGTGATTAACCCGTTCTGCCGAAGGGGCTGAACTGCAGCCATCAAAGTAAAGCTACACGATGCCACTGCACCCACATGCCCTCAGTGACTCATAACGAGAAAAAAAAAAAAAAACAACACATTTTGTCAATCTGACATTTTGTCTTTTTGTCTCTGTCAGACTGCCTGCCAGGTTGAGGTGATTCGGGGTTCTCAGCTGACCCCCACGTACCTCCGATGAACCCCATCAACTCCATGAAACCTGCCCTGCCTCCAACGCCACACAGGTGCGTGCAATGTTTGTGTGTTTGTGTGTGCATGCACAAACAAACTGTCTGCTCTCTGTTTCTTCTTCATGTGTCGGTACACTGTGTGTGTGTGTGTGTGTGTTTGTGCCTTCTACACTTCACCCACACACACTTCCTCCTCGAAAATGGCACACTTGAGCCCCTGAATTTCTTGATCTGTCACTCGTTTCCTCACGTTCCCCGAAGACTCGAACCGTGCCTTACAATGCTTCTGGCTGCTTATCAGTATCGCCGATCTAGCACTTATTTAGTATGTATAGCATTTAAGAGACCGCAAGTGACATCGGAGGTGTATTTTATTAACTGTTGTGGAGCGTCTTCCTGTAGTAGTGCTCTTTCTACCCTGTACATGTGCTTAGTAGTGAAAGAAAACAATTAACCAAATATGAAAAGTGAATATCGGTTTTACAAAAAGAAGCGCGATGGCTTCAGTACTCCTCAGCAGCGTGCCGAATCCTCGCCTGTCATTATTTGCCCTGCCTCGGATGTGCCTCATTGTTGATATGAATTCTGATTGGCTGTGCTGTCAGTTCTGCGTTGATTGGTGCCTTTGGGTTTGGCTCCGGAACAGCGGTTTCCTGTTTCAGTGCGGGTGGGTTGATATGAGGCCGGGGGTGTATGATGGAAGAGCATCTGGTGGCTTTTTTTTCTTCCCCCTTTTCAAAAAAAAAACCCTTCAGCCTCCTGTGGAATGCTTCATGCCACCGTAGGCAAGCTGGTTTGCTCACTCGGTTCCACAAATCCTGTGACGACCACCAACCGCTGGAGGCCATCTCGCAGCAGAGCCCCAATATCCTGTGGGCGGCGGGCCAACGGTAAATGACCACTGGTTGAGCTGAAAACACGTTCAGCAGGGCTCTGGAGCTTCCACAGCGGTGCTGTTGATATCGAGTGTTAAAGGGTACTCAGGGTTAACTGTTCAGATTGCAGCTATGCTGTGTGTCAAGAGCTCACTGTTAGTCATGTGGTGAGGATTTAAAAAAAAAAAAAGCAACCTTTCTTGTGGATTCTACTCCTCCAGAAAGTATGCTTGAGTATGATTTCAGCTCCTGCTATTCTCTATGCCATTTGTGCTACGACAATAAATAAATCAAGAGTTTTGTTCTGATGATGATCCTGATGCCAGTAAAACTCACAGCTCTATGGTGAAAAAGACACAGGGCGTCTTTTGGTGTTTTGTCTTTAGGATACTTCCACTCTAAGAGAATTAATATTTTTCATTTCGAAGCAAAATAAGATGTGTGTAATCACATACTGATATTTTCTACCAGCTGTATTTTCTCCACTTTGATCCGCTGCACCGCCTAATGTAGTTTGGCTAATTTTGGAAAGATTAAATGAGAGCAATCTGGTTTGATCCAGTTATACAGAAAACAGTAGGTACTCTAACACACACACATCTGCGAACACCAACACACTCCTCTCTCTCTCTCATACACACACACACACACACCCCTCCCTTGGCATCGCTACTCTTTCCTGTCTCTAAGTGACTGTAGTCGCCATGGAAACATTGCGCCGAGCACCTCTAGAGCATGTGGCTGTAGCACATTCAAGTCACACAAAGACTTCCAAACATGCGCGCGCACGCACACACACACACACATGCTTTCTGTCTCTCATTGACACACTGACTCTGTTCACACCGTATGTCAGTATCACATGAAGACATGAGCGTAAAAATCCATTATGTCATTTCAGCCCTGTCGATTCGGCAACAGATCAGCCCACAGTAGGTAAATCAAACATTCACCACCTGCCCGGTCACATGGTCAAAAGGGTGCACACAAAGAGGAGAAAAAGAGAGAAAGGCTAGCATTCCTGTCTCTTCCGTTAATCCTAACCTTGGCGCCCTTGCATGCTGTCCCTCTCTCACAGTGACGGCTCGTACCCCTATGACCCAGCGTCCTGGCAGCAAGGCACCAACCAGCCCCCCGGCTCCCTGTCTGTGGTAACCACAGTGTGGGGGGTTACCAATCCTTCAGCCAGCCAGGTAAGCCTGGCCTCTTTGACCATCTAAAGAGATTTCATGTAAAACCAATTTGTTCCACAGCTTTGTTGAATCCTCAGCACTACTTGGTCAGAAGTTGTTTAAATTCCTCTAACAGCAGTAGTTCTGACTGTAATTCAGGTTTATATTAATGCACGTGTTCAGTCTACTAGATTATCGTTCGATAGTAACGACTCGTTAATGATCTAAAATAATAGTTAAAAATTGTAAATGTTGGCAAAGCACTGTTGTAAAAGAAACATTATTGGAAAATAATCAGCGTTGATGATCTTCCTACAACAGCGCACCCTGGAGTGTTTTTATTTTTTACTTACATTTGATGTCACAGTACTTTGTGCAATGGAAAAGCCCCTTTCAGATGGACGATTGTTAAAACTGTCTATAAAATACCGCTGAGCTCGATAAAGGTTTTCTGTTATCCTGGTCATTTTGAAACATCATGGATGTCATGCTTTGGGCACGATCAAGCTTCTCATTGACCCTAGGTCATATATTCCAGACCTGGATGATATTTCTGGTGTAGTGCTGTTTTAATTTGTTTTCTAATCAGTAATTTTAGTTTAGAAATCATTACAGGGAAGCAAATTGATGAATACTGTACTGTTTCTCTGTTTATTAGGTATTTGGTGCTCCTATGGGCCCGGGTGGCAATTCAGCTGGTGGTCACATGATGCCTGGCAACAGCCCTGGCATGAACTCTCCCCAGTTCATGGGACAGCAGGGCTACTCGGAGCCCAACAAGGGCTACATGCAGCAGGGGATGTATGGCCGGCCTAGCGGGGGATATCCGACCGGACCTGCGTATGGCGGCAGGTAAGAAGAGCCTACGGTTCTGGTGTGAATTCATTTCTTAGATTTGATGAGCCCTTGAGTGGTGAAGCAGTAAGACAACATCACTGTTTTGGTTCAGCGTCACTTCTGCGAGGGCTGAGCATGTGTGTCAGAGAGGAGTCCCACCCCTGCACTGACTCATGTACCTACGCGCGCGCACACACACACACACACACACACACACACACACACTGTTGTTTTTCCCCCTGAAAGTGATTTGCATAGCAATATATCTTTGCACTCTGATAATTTGCTTTTTCTCTATGGAACACTTCAACGATGAAGCTTTCTACTTTGCATAGCAACACACAATCACCTACACTCCCACACCACGTTCCAAAGTATAACATCTGTTTTCCAATACGGCCAGTAATGGTGTCCTGTTGTGTTGAATGGGTGATGATGTGAGCCAGCATGAATGACGGCTTGTTTGCGTTTGTACCCTGTGTTTTTAGTTACCCCAATAATGGTGGAGGCTCCCTCGGGATGCCTCCTCACGGCGTTCGCCCTCCCACTGACTTCACCCAGGCCGCTGCCGCTGCTGCTGTCGCCGCTGCCGCTGCCACAGCAACCGCCACTGCCACGGCGACTGTTGCCGCAATACAGGAAAAGCAGAACCAGGAGATGAACTATGGGCCTGTAAGGAGCATCTCCTGTTTGTCTTTGTTTGCTTAGTTGTTATCAGGTCATCTTGCTCACATTTGACCACGGAGGTGGTTTTATTGCACAAAAAGGAATGTCACTTGACCAGAGCCAGGTGACCTTTATTTTGTCACTTGCTTCATTTGAGAAACGAGGCAGGAAAACAAAGAGCATGCCATGTTCTGTTCTGTTCTGTTCTTGTTGATGGAGGTGTACAGATTTCAGCTCAAATTTCCCTTTCACATTGAGCACTCTGTTTCAAATCTAACATGCCATTGTGTGGTACAAGCTTCTGGTTGCATTCAATATGCCCCCTGCTGGTGAAACAGCAGATCACAAAATACCAATCCAAGAATATGGCTTTAATTAGTCTAAAAGGAGATGTTTTCCCCTGCTCCCCCCCCCCAATTCTCATTATAAAAGCAGACTTTACACACTGGCAGGACAGCAGTAGACATCACATCATAACCGCGGTGTTGAGGGTGGATTTGATCGTCCATGATGGTGACCTAGTTGCTGTTTTCCTATCTGTGCCCAGTGCATGTCAGTGTCAGGCAACTCTCCAGCCATTGTTTCAAGAATGCTAGGTCTGATGGGCGTAGGGACCTTTCTGTTGTTTTACTCCTCTTTTTTTTTTTGGCCTTGCAGATGGGTGGTGCTTCCTCTTACAACACTCAGTTCATGCCCCACCCTGGACCCCGTGGCCCACCAGGCATGGCCTCCTCCGGGATGGTGGGCTCCAGACCCCCCTCTATGGGAGGCATGTACGGTTCACAGGGACAGCGTATGCCCCAGCACTCCGGTTACCCCGGAGGGCAGCAGGGCCCTCCGCCACGACACCAGCAGGGCTTGAAGCGCCCTTACAACTCTGAGGTTAGTGAGAGGAGGTGCTGCTTTTGTGTCCTTTTTTTTTTTTTTAGCTGTTGGTTGTAATTTAATATGGGCGCAGTACTAGGAAAGCTAGCAAAAAGTTTTGAGCATAATATAATAACGTAAGTGTACTCTTCTTGTTTTCATGCTTGTTTCAACAATGGTTGTGTTTTGTGCAAGATCCTGCATCAAGTTCTCATACTAAGGTGATGCTCCTTGTCATTAAAACTTCCTCTAAAATAATTTGGTAATTTCTCAAAAATACCTCTGTGTTAACTAAAGCCTCCTCCCCACTATGTGATTATCAGACTTGGGGAATAAATGATCAAGATCACAATATATTTGGAAAGGAACAAAAACAGGTCTTGTGAGCACTTTTGTACCACTGACTGCTTTGTATCACAGCACTATTTTTGGCACTCTGGTCTCTCTCTGTCTTCAAGCAGCATGATACTGTATATTTTATCAGTATTTATCCTCCGTCATGTGAACGTTTCCTCTCACAGGGATTCCCAGGTCAGCAGTATGGCTCCGGAATGGGAGCAGCAGGTCCTTATCCTGGCCAGGCCATGCAGTACCACGGCCCTGGGCCACAACGCTCGGCATCTTCGCCTTCTTACACAGGCCACAGGATGCCGCTTCAGCAGTCCAACATGGGCCAGTATCCTGCAGGATCAGGAAACCCAGGCCAATATTACAAGGTGAAACAGCCATGGCTTACTTATAATCACAGCGGAATACATTTAGAAAGATTTTGACAATGGTCTTTTCGCAAGCGGCTTGTGTCACTCTGTAGCCAGCGGTATCAGATGTCGTAGTGAAGAGGTTCCTGCTTCTGTATTTCGTGGTAGACAAACTGCTGCTTTGTGAGCGCAAAAACGCTGGAATCTGATATGTGTACTACTGCCCGAGTGAACATGAAAAGATCTTGTAAATGTCGCGGACAGCAAAAGACCAGTCGGATCTGTGGTTTAAATGAGGCACAAATATAAATGTTGCTTTAAAACCTTTGTTTATGAGTTGGTAAATACACTTTAATATTAGTTTCAGTGTTATTTGTAAATGCTAGTTGACTATTGATGGTGAATGTGTTGTTGTAATAGCAAAAGGGTGATCAGAGGAGACGATCAGGTAGGACTGAATGACACCTTGTTATAATTTGATAGTCTGACTAAGATAATTATTTGTTTCTCAGGCGGATCAGTTCAACGGGCAAGGTAACAACCATGGGAGTCTGGCCACAGGAGTGGGTGGAGGTGGAGGGTACAACACGTTTAACCAAGGGGCTGTGAACGGGGTCAGTGTCCCGTCTCTCTTTGTTTCACACACATTCTTTTTCTTTCTGTCTGTTTACATGTTCTTGTAAATAAGTATGCAGGTCACATTCAGTTAATATTTAACAATTTCAGAAGCACCCTGATTGGACTTTGTCACTAGGTGCTCTGTCTCAAAAGGGCACTTCCTCCAAAAATGCTAATGTGATCACTGAAGCAGTGGGTTAGCGTGGTATAATTTGCATATGACTAATCTATCTTTTATGACTAACACTATTAATAGAATTTTTTGTTTGCAGTTTGCATTTATTTGGTAGCAATTGTACTGTTCCAGATGTGTAAATGTAATAGTTATCTTATTATTACTATATATATATATATATATATATTTTTTCCTCCAGCCTGGGCGGGCGATGCCTGGCTACCCCAGCTCACCCCTGCCAGGGAACCCTACTCCTCCCATGACTCCTGGCAGCTCAATGCCACCCTACATGTCACCTGGTCAGGATGTGAAGTCTCCCTTCCTCCCTGATGTCAAACCCAATATCAACACAATGCAGCCCCCGACAGGTACTGGAGCAAATACATTCACAATATATTCTCTCACAATATTGCTTTAGTACTCTTTACAGCAGTTTGCTGTATATACGGTTATATTACTAACCATACATACAGTGACTAGAACCTAGAACCAGTACCTTTATGCAGTTTTTACTTTTAGACATATTTACCAAGTCACTTGATTTGACTTGAGGTCCCATCAGCTGCTTCTTTTTCTCACACGTGAAATATCTGCTGAACAAAGTTACAGTGGAGGAAATAATTATTTGATCCCTTGCTGATTTTGTAAGTTTGCCCACTGGCAAAGATATGAACAGTCTATAATTTTAAGGGTAGGTTTATTTTAACAGTGAGAGATAGAATATCAAAAGGAAAATCCAGAAAATCACATTTATAAAATATATAAGTTGATTTGCATTTCGTTGAGTGAAATAAGTATTTGATCCCCTACCAACCATTAAGAGTTCTGGCTACCACAGACCAGTTAGACACTCTTAATCAACTCATTACCTACATTAAAGACAGCTGTCTTAAATTGACACCTGTATAAAAGACACCTGTCCACAAAATCAATCAATCAGACTCCAACCTCTCCATCATGGGCAAGACCAAAGAGCTGTCTCAGGATGTCAGGGACAAGACTGTAAAGATGCACAAGGCTGGACTGGGCTACAAAACCATAAGCGAGAAGCTGGGTGAGAAGGAGACAACTGTTGGTGTAATAGTTCAAAAATGGAAGAAATACAAAATGACCATCAATCGACCTCGGTCTGGAGCCCCATGCAAGATCTCACCTGGTGGGGTATCAGTGATCATGAGAAAGGTGAGAGATCAGCCTAGAACTACATGGGAGGAGCTTGTTAATGATTTTAAGGCAGTTGGGACTACAGTCACCAAGAAAACCAATGGTAACACATTAAGCCGTAATGGATTAAAATCCTGCAGTGCCCGCAAGGTCCCCTTGCTCAAGAAGGCACATGTGCAGGCCCATCTGAAGTTTGCCAATGAACACCTGAATGATTATGAGAGTGATTGGGAGAAGGTACTGTGGTTAGATGAGACGAAAATCGAGCTCTTTGGCATGAACTCAACTTGCCATGTTTGGAGGAAGAAAAATGCTGACTATGACCCAAAGAACACCATCCCTACTGTCAAGCATGGAGGTGGAAACATTATGCTTTGGGGGTGTTTCTCTGCTAAGGGCACAGGACTACTTCGCCGCATCAATGGAAGAATGGACGTGGCCATGTACCATAAAATCCTGAGTGACAACCTCCTTTCCTCTGCCAGGACACTGAAAATGGGTCGTGGATGGGTCTTCCAGCACGACAATGACCCAAAACATACAGCCAAGGCA
>JAPEIY010000018.1:7485163-7495849 GCA_026122135.1 Cathorops aguadulce | reverse complement strand
GCAAAATATGACAATGGAGACCCCGAACTGTTGAGCAACTGAAATTGTATATCAGGCAAGAATGGGACAACATTTCTCTTTCAAAATTACATCAACTGGTCTCCTCCGTTCCCAAACGTTTACAGAGTGTTGTTAAAAGTAGAGGTGATGCAACAACATGGTAAACACGCCCCTGTCCCAACTGTTTTGAAACATGTTGCTGACATCAAATTCAAAATGAGCATATATTTTTTTCAAAAAACAATGCAATTTCTTAGTTTCAGCATTTGATATGTTGTCTTTGTACTATTTTCAATGAAATACAGGGTTTCCATAATGTGCAAATTATCGCATTCTGTTTTTATTGACAGTTTACACAGCGTCCCAACTTTTTTGGAATTAGGGTTGTAGATCCCAAAGAAGCCACCCTTACTTTATAGCACGTCAGCTAGCTGGCTTACGTTGATTTATATGTTCCTGTTCAAGGTGCGTCCGGTAAAGTTCCCGTTCCTCCTTCTTTTTCATCTTCATCTGACGAGTTTTCATATTTTAAGTCAAAAGTTACATTACTGAATGTCCCCTGATGATGTTGCTAACATTACTGTATTAATGGTTACGAACTAGGAAGTGGAATTGTATGTGGTGATGATAGACAAGCAGAGTGAAATGTAAGCACTCTTGGAATGCAGCTCGACCAATCAAATTAGCTCGTGTAAATTAAATATTTTAGTTTTTCAACAATTTCGACTAATAAAATGATCTGCAATGATGTGAACACTGACATCGCAATACATTGTGGTGTTTTTAGTTCTTGGTAAAATGACCAGAACCTCTGCTAATACTTGAAGAAGGACAGAAACAGAAGGGAAAAAGGGTTGCACTGAACACTGTCCTGCTTTATTTACAAAAACACAGCAGCTTTTTGTCAAATATAAAATGGATAGAATGGAATAAATTACTTGTGAAATAGTAAATTATCTCATCACATACTTGAACCGAAGTGGCACTTCTTTACATTTCTTTTTAAATAAATGAAAGCCAGCCATTCTGATTGACGTGAACACAAGGAATTTGTATTGGTCTGGGATTCTAGGAATCTTTGCTTAAGATCTGAACTCTGTGCTCTTCTAGACTAGAACCTAAATGAACTCTGAGGTTTTGGATGAAAGCCAAATACCAAAGCTTTCACTGAGCAGTAATGTGCAATTTAAGCGTTTGCAAATACCTGATGCACATCATAATATTTATAAGGTATGGAAATTTTGCTGATCTCATTAAACTACTGGTATGTGCAACCTGAAAGTTAATAATATTGTGGTTACATTTAATTGGCTGAGAGATGTGGTTTTAAGCCTGGAGGCTGAAATATTTGACATCACACCACCATTTAATGAATACTGAGTAATTTCTATCAACCAAATACATTAATATTAGTTCTATTACAGCAGATTGGGATTGGACTGGGACTGATTCATCTTTTTCTGGTAGGCAAACTTTGTTTCTGTGAGGCATCTGGGTTTGATGTTTACTTTTGCTGAGCGGTGTCCTCATCTCAACTTGATCTAGCGCAAACTTAGTATGCTTAAGTTTAGTCTACAGTAGGAACATGTTTGGTCTGGCAAACGCAAACCTTTACAATTATTTTTGAGCTTGAGATGAACACAAAGGTGTGTCATCTTAAACCACTGAGTTTTTGCCCTTTTTCTTTGCTAACTCCGTGTATATTCATGACTGCTGTTCTCCTACATCTGCAGTTCGTTTCTGTGCGTCGTGGCAGAACGCCAACAAATGTATGCCAAATGCACTCGTTCACCTCATGGATTGTGAAAAAGTGGAAGGAAGGGGTGAGATTCTGAGGGAGCTAAGATTCTGACTTTGCTTTGTGATTTGGGACGGATGTTTTTTCCCCACATGGGGAGCTTGTAATGTTGAACAACTGTTGAAAAGCTTTGGCTCTTTGATTAAATCTGGGAATTTTTCAAGGCAAAGTTTGTACTTGGTTCTGTGCAGGACTTCTTAGGCCTAGACCTGTTTTTTTTTTCTTGAAAAAAAGTCATAAACCTTAACAGTTTACAGATGGTCTCAACACAATGGTGTTTAACCCTGTTCTTCAGAGCAGCATTTCTGTCAATTCATTCAGTTGGGTATGGAAAGAGTTTAAGATGCATCTGGCAACCTGAAAGCATCCTGTGGGTCCTTGAGGACAACAGCTTTCTGCACAGAGCCTCACATAAACAGGATTTCACCCTTTCCTGTGTGGAGACTTATCAAATTAGCAGACCGAATACCCATCATTCACGTCTTAATGGATTTTCCAGCTATTAAAGCTCAGCTATAAGATCCTTGCATTGTTCCTAAAGGAGGCATTCTTGCACCTGGTTCTGGACATTCTTGAAAGTTTTCTTGAATATTCTTTCACCTGATTAAACTCATTAACGAATTATAAAACCAATCATCAATTAAACCAGATATCTTGGAACAAGTAAAACACCAAGATGAAGGAAGGGAAGGTTGAGAACCCTTCGTTTAAGATTATGGCTGCTCCAAGAGGTACCAAAGTTCTAGCCATAGAACTGCAACAAACTAAAAGTCAAAGTCCCTTCCCTGCCAGGACCTGGTCTTCCCAGGCAGTCTCCCAACCCAGGACTAACCAGGTCCTTAAAGCACATTGGGCAGCACTGATCGCCACTTCTATAGCCCTCTGCCTGTCACCTATACAGCTAGAATTGCAGTAGGGGGGGCTAGTCTTCTGGTAACCACGAAAGTTTGACTCCCCACTCGCATCTGTATTGCAGCGTGCCTTGCCAGATGACAGTAGGTACCATTTTTATGGTGGTCTTTGGTATGACCTGACCACGAGTAGAACTAACGATCTCACAGTCAAGAAGTGGACACACTAACCACTAGGCCAGCTCGTGGTAACTGCAACACACCTGACCCATTAAATGGATGATCAATCTAAAGATCTTGATGTCTTCAGGTTTTCAGTCATCCAGGTCATTTGAAATGTCAGAGCTGAAGAACTGAGTTAGGTAGGCACCATGACTGTACTAGAACCTGAGAGATGGTCAGTCTTGAGGAACATAAGAATTAGACCATCTTTTAAAACAACTTGCATGTTCACAAATCAGGCTGGATTTTTTCAACCAAACCATACTTTGGCTGAATGGTTTGCAGAATGATTGTGGCACTGCGTCAGAAATTAGAACTCTGAGAACTTGTGTTGGCTTCTGCTTTTCACCAGAGAACCAGACCTGATGCATATTTTTGTCTTTCTCATATCCTGTGTCTTTTGTACGGCATGTCTGGGAGATAAGCACCTGGCGGAGTTACGATGATGTGGAAGCGTGATATGGAAGTCCTTGACAGAAGAGTAAAGAGATCCAGAGAGAGAACTTCTTGAGGAAGTTCATCACAGCCAGGTAGACTCGTAGGAAGTTAATTAGAAAGAAGGTGGAGCTTAAGGAATGTTTTCTTTCCCCCAAAAAAATATCTTCGCTTTCATTTTTTTCAATCTTTGAAACAAAAAACTTACTACAGAACCTTCAGTTCGTTGGTGTCCTTTAATCAAGGTTACTGCTGTTTTACTGAACCTTCACCATGGCAGCAGCCCATGCACACCCATTAACTCAGAAATGGACACCTTATTAATTTGCCCTCAACTTGGTTAAAAGCATTAACGCTATGCGAGTATGTAACACACACTACAGGCAATACATTGGCAGTGAAAGGCCTTTTTGTGCTAGGAATCGATACAAATCAGATTGAATCCAAGAAGAAAAAGATGTGTGTAATTTCACTGGAGAGATCTCATCTTTTTATATTTCATAACCAATCACTTCATCAGCTATAAAGTCAAAAATGACACGAGCACACACTTCAAGCCACACCTCCTGCCTCAGAAAGCCTTTATAAAATGATGTATATTGATGAGAGGAAGCTTGAGCATACTGGCATTTTCCAAACTGCAAAAATTAACATGGAAAAAACCCCAAAACTAAGGTGTCAGTGTTGAGGACTGAGTGGATCGAGGTCAGCAAGACATTGTGCAACTCTAGTTTCCTTGCAGCAGTTTCCATGTGATTAAAACTGAGAGATGTTGCTTTCCTTCTAGGCCACAACAAAGGGTTTTCTAATAAAGCTTGTTATTGTGGAACTTATTTTCCACCATGTAATGGAAAGTTTACTGTCTTGGAGCATGAGTTAGAAATAAATGATAGTAATAATGCTGTTTGTGGATCAAGAATTTATCATGGAGAAGGGGTTCGTGTACTTGAGTGAACCTTCAAGATGTAGAGCTTAATACCTCCAGAAGGACCACAATATGAATCTGTCTGAGAAGAGAGGTCAGACACTGATCCTCATGAGATGTATAAAAAGAAAGTGTGTGTAGACTACCCTGATTTAAGGTGGACCCAGGTCTGAAGGGGTTGCAGTCTCTGCAGGGGCGCATCGAGAAACCAGGCCACCTACAGTATACAACCCAGTCAGGCTCAACTGGAAGAGTAGCATGTTGCTTCACCATCTGCAACATGATAAGTGGAAGGGGTCTGATCTGTGCCGTGCCAAGCATACAATGGACCGTCTTCAATCGATTTGACCCTTGGAAGGGAATCATTCTTACTTTGGGGAAAAAAAAGCATCCCAAATAAGTAGTATAAATACAGAAGTGATTAGAAGAAATCGCATGGTAACTGGTAGAGAGATTCAGATTATTTCTTGATAATCACCTCGAGCAACTTGGCAAAACGGCAGCCAATCGCTTTTTCGCCATAAGTGAGAAGGAATTACAACTGATGAAAGAAAATGCTGTTCCTAAAAGCACTAAAGATGCTACGAAGTTCAGTCTAAAACTATTCAAAGGTAAGGTGGAATTGTGATTTATGTTATCTGTTTCAAAACTGTATTTTATGTGAGCTGGTATTGATAAGTGATGCAAGTCTGCACCACGCTCTTATTACATTTGTACGCCACTTTTGAAGTTTGAAATAAATGATTTAATGCGATTTTTTTTTAAATAATCACGTGCATTTATACTAGAACAATTATCCGTCTGTTATTATTCACTTCGCCTTCAGTGTGTAATTGTTAAATAATTTTCTCCTGCAGGAGCAAACTCGTACAGCTTACTCACCATGGCTATGGAGGGAGGGGAAGAAAAAAAAAACAACTCACAAAAACCACCTTGAGAACTTGCATGTTTATTGAACTACAGCTTAAATGGTCAAAATTACTTATACAATACAGAGTGCTTCATTATTGATCACAAGCTTACTCTTTTTACACCAATAATTATTATAGTATTTCAACATCGTACAGCAGACCCTACCTACTCTATGCTATTTACAGGAGCTAGAATACCTAGCCTATGAGAGGAAAAAAAAAAAACGCAAAGAGTCAAGATGAAGATGAAAACAAATTAAAGCGGAAAGCATGCAGCTGATGCACTAGGGAAGCTCTAGAGCAAGCTGGGAAGGTTCCCACTATACTGGGGGGGGTTAAAAAAAAAAAAAAAAGACAAAAGAAACTAAAGTGGGCTTTCAAGTTGGTCGTTGAATTGGCATTGTTCAAAGTATATATGTCAAACTGGAAGCAAAGACAAAACTGCAAATACCGAAGGACGACACTTTGCTACTGAAATACCCAAAATAAATATAAAGCTTTTTTGCTTCTATTCTCAAGACCTACAAGTTACTCACAAACCACTTTTTCTTTTTTTAAAAAAAAGGTGATGAACACTAATTCATCAGTGCTACATTTTCAGCTTAGGAAAGAGCATGATCAGATCGTGTGCTATGAGATATGAGGGTCTTGGCTGCTAGAAGATTCTTCTAATTACTGGCTGGTGAAGACAATGCAGCTGATTGGTGACCTTAAACCAACCTGTTTGTGGACTATTTCACAGAAAAGTCATTTTGGAGTTGTCCTACAGGAAATGCTCTGAATGGTGCCTTTCCCTGGGTGAACAAGTATTTACAATATTAAGCAAGAGACACTTCAAAAGAAACCAACTCTGCCTAAAAGTTCCATCAGTTTGCATTCTTTAAATGCTAAATACATTCCTAGAGACAGATCCTTGATGGTACTATCAAAGAGAAAACACACTCATAGATGCCATGTTATTTTTTGCCGCTGCCAAATTTTCTAGTGCCAGTAAGTGCGACTAATCCATCACATCAGCTCGACCTTAAAGGGAAAACATTAATAATTGCAGTTTTGTGATTGCTCCCGCTGTGTTTTTTTTTTTAAACAATCACCATGTTGAAAGAGATCTCCGTAGAGAAAAAAAATGTTCTTCATGGTCTGTTAGTGTGCATTTTTTTTTTTAAATGTATATATAAATCCAAAGAGAAAGCCACACCGAAACAAGAGCGGGAAGGAGGGAGGGAGGGGAAAAGTCGATCCAGACCAAGTTACAACAACCATACGACAAAGAACCAAACACCTTCTCCAGACGTGAAGAGATATGAAATAAAAACCATCTCGGCTACCTTACCAAGGAGCAGATTAAAGTCCAAAATAGCACCATTCATCAGTGTCTCAAATCCGTGGCAGCATCTCAATCACTTACCACAAGGAAACAATGCGGTTTCTACAGCTACTTCTATATCACAACACACATGATTACACTTTAATATACTGGCAAAGCAAAAGAAAATAAAAAGCCAAAAAAAAAACCTTTAATCAACCAACAAGGTTAAAAACTTTTTAAAAAAAAATAAAATACTGTGTACTACAAAGCATCTAGTAACTGCGTGGGAATTGGGGACTCTTAGCCTCAGTAAAATACTGTCGAGTGTGAGAATATAGGTTTCAGTAGTTTAGTGTGTGAAGACATGATCAGTTGCTTGTAGGTTAAGGGTGGATCTGAAAATGAAGAAACAGAGGGACTAACCAACCAACTATCTATCTGATGAATTCTGGCAGAGTTTAGTGTCAGGGTGGGTGCTGGAAAAGTGTGTACTAGGCTTTCAGGTATATAAATAAATGTATTTCTCCCCCACTGAAGTATTTGCCCCTAGCAGTGTGACTGCAAAAGATAATATTGGAGCAGATTCAATACTGAAGTCTTGGCGAGTCTGTAAAGGAAAAAAAAAAAACAGGACGAACACTGGGGGAGGGGGAAAAAAAAGGATCCTGCTTCTGTAGGTAGTGGACAAGTGGATGACATGCTGCTGCAGGTTTTCTCGGCCCTGTGGAGGTTGTAAACGATGCAGACATGCAGGTCTGTACAGCTCCAATCTGTCAGCTCTGTCACGAGGTGCTTTGTGGCATCTGCCGCTACTTTTTGTCCTCCCAAGAAAATGAACTTATCAAGGCTTAGAGTCCCAAGCATTTCTATCATAGTCTTAAAAAAATAAAATTAAAAAATAAAAATAAAAAATAAAAATCACACAGATGGGGAGGAAAACAGCCCCAGAGTCACATTTCATCTTTACCACATACCATAAAAATGAGAATATACACAAATTTAGGAAACAAAACTATACAAGGAGGCTTTTCGGACTCCGTTAAAGGAGACTCCATGTTAATAAACCACTTCTAGCCAACATCAGGCGGAAGGAATGTTGAATTTTCAATGTGGCTCCCCATCACCCTGGCCTGTGCAGGGGCCCAGATGTTAACCCTGAGACAGAGAGGAGACACGAGAGGAGGTGACATTCCAAGGCATCTGCAACACATGCAGCCTGATTCCTATTTGAACGTCATTTCATGCATATTGTTGAGGATTTAGTTCTAGAACGTACCTCCGGGGATCCTCCATCACTCCTGTCAGTTCAGTTCTGCGGCAGGAAGCTTGACGAGAAAAGACACACCAAAAAAAAAAAGGTATTAATGATTTGGTATATTGGTACAGCAGGTCAAGGTAACTGGGGGGAGAAATGGAGTACTAACTAGTGCGGGGATTCATAAAAAAAAAAAAGATTAAAAAAAAAAATCTGACATGATAACATTTGCCTCGCAACTACACATTTCTGACTGGTGTCCAAAGTGGCAAAAGAGAACAATCAGAACCAGTGCCTTAAGGGTGGATGATATGTAGCCACCGTCAGATGAGGGTTAGACTAACTGTAATTTGATCTTTCATCTAATACAGCACACCGAAGACGCTTCCAAATAAGGAGTGTGTAACGGTTCGGACAAACCTCGACTAAAACGGAGCTGAGGAGGCACGCGTACAAAATCTGAAGAGACAAATGAAGAAAACTGATCATCCTTAAGCAAAGCACACATGGCCACAATAGCACAGCCCGGCACCTGTTCAAATCCCTTCTATTCCACTTCCCCGACTGCAGCTCTGGAGCGCTTCCAAGCCAAGTAAAAAGAGGTCACTTTTTTTTTTTCTTTCCCCTCCCTCTCTCCTCCCTCTTACCCCTCCCGTCCTGTCTCAACCCACCACAGCGAACCTGATGAACCCTCAGTGCTGCTGCTGCAGCGCGCGCACACACACACACACACACACAGTCAGGAAAATGCAAACTTCCAGACGAGCAAGCGAGCGAGCAAACGAGGCTCAAAGGCAAAGGTGCCCGACACAGCCTGGTACTGCTGCGGAGAGTCAAACATGAAATGAAAAGGGAGGCGGGAGGGGGAATAAAAAATAAATGCAACCAGAGATCAAAAGATGAACTGAAAAGGAAAGGCATGCAATGAAAATGCAAGTAATGAATTCATGGTTCCGGAGAAATGAAGGCTCACCATGATTGTCGGTCTGCAGGAGCGTCTGTTGGCACTGCAGAGGATTGGAGATCTCTGGGAGACAAAAGAACAGAACAGAACAGGACAGACAGTGGTGTCTTGTGAAAGTGGTTGCAGCTTCAGTGGAGCAGAATGTACATTGCCCTTGGTGTGTGTGTGAACGCGCACGCGTGCACGCGGACGCATAGAGCATTTTAAGATGGGAGACACACTGGCATGTCGCAGCCCGCCTGCATGACCTCATCGGCCCCTGCAGCTGGGGAAATGTAGGACCTTGTGGTCCACACAGCTGCTGGAGCCTCAGGAAGGAGGGAAGAATAATAATCAGTATATCAAATCTGGAGTCCTGCTCTTAACTGTACAAAAAAAGATTTTCTTCAAAATTCCTCCTTAAATAAAGTTGCAAAGGCAATCCCTTTAATTCAAAAGCGTCGTTAAATTACATAAACTGGATAAATTTAGCCTGCCTGGCACATTTTATAGACAGCAAGGCAGCACATTTTCCATGCAGATTAGAGCCGAGCAAGCTGTACAGCTCATTTTCAAAGAAACCACAGCGGCTAGCTAGATTTCCCCCCATTGCTATGCTAAGCTATGCTAAGCTAAGACAAAACATTAGCGACTTCGCCTCGCGCTGTTTAACTTAAATTCAAATAGCCACCAAAAATGGATGCTTTTTTTCCCCACACAGCCAGGAGAAATTAACTTAAAAACAAGCCTGGATTTGCTCCACAAGGGGTCGTTTTGCTTCAAAAACCCGACTTTATGCTTTGAAGCGGCGAGGTTTCCTGAACAAAGAAACGGCTTGCTAGCTCGACGGCTAACTCAGCTCGGCTAGTCCAATCCTAGCCTGAAAAGAATGGAGTTAGCTCGCTAGCTAGCTACTTACAGCTGACTGACAGGATAAGAGACAAACATGATGGGAAACTATCCAGCAGTTTGTGCATTAAATTGAATTTAATTTCTCTCGAGCCTCTTTTTTTTTTTCTTCGAGTTGTGAACTCCTTATTTGACCCAAGAGAAATAAAGTACCAGTAAATCATGGTTTACATCCGACATTCCTGCCAAGGAAACACTCCTCAGCAGCCTGCACGGCACACACAGCCCGCCACTATGTAGGATTTCCACACTGGATGCAAACTTACAGTTAAAATCCTGTTCTTGTCCTGTTTCAACCAAAGTTTCCACCACCGTTTCAAAACCGCTTCAAGTGAAATATTGTCTGTGGTATATGAAAATGCTGCTCTGGAGGAAAAAAAAAATGAATAAAAAGTCAGTACTGCCTGATTACAGTCCCCACTGATCTAACTCGAAGTGATATTAATGGCGTGGGGCCAGACGCCCCATTCGGGCTGCACTGCAGCCTCAGCCAGACTGCTTACTCGGCACGGCAGCAAGCAGAGTCCTCCAGGCTCCTCTCAGGCTGACGGGGCAAAGACTCGATCCCAAATCGCGTCATCACAGATACAAAGTGCACTATGTAGGGTGTAGGTTTTGTTATTGAACACCCTATATAGTTGTCCTATACAGGGAGGACGGAGATGGTTTGGAACTCGTCCAATCAGCGTCCGCAGCCAAAAGGCGCGCTCACAGGCCAACAGTTTGGTTCCGTCCGGAAACCATAGCTGATTGGACAGAACTTTCTTGACCTTTATCCAATAAGAACGTGAAGAGGTGGCTGGTCTTGATTTCTATTGGCCAGAACTGAAACGACCGTTGCGCTTTAAAGAGAGAAGCATCCGTGTGTGAGAATGGAAAATCGTGTAGAAACAAGAAGTGTTCGAGTAAATCGAATATTTATGTAATAAGGCATCAAGTTGTTCATATATTTATCCTGTCACTATTCATAATACTAAAGGGATGGTGTAGTGGTTAGCACTGTCACCTCACAGCAGGAAGGTTTTGCCCATATGGAAAAGAAATAGAAGAAACTTCTCATCTCATTATCTCTAGCCGCTTTATCCTGTTCTACAGGGTCGCAGGCAAGCTGGAGCCTATCCCAGCTGA
>JAPEIY010000018.1:7425728-7437632 GCA_026122135.1 Cathorops aguadulce | reverse complement strand
CCCTCCTGGACCGCGCGCCGCATAGGGTGCTTCGCACCCTCCTCCATTCTGTTAAAAATTTCTGGGGAGATCCCTGCAATGGAGCTGGTGAGTGTGTTCACACACTAATTTACACCTACGCACAATTTAACATTACCAGTCTGCCTACCAGCATGGCAGAATCCAGAAGAAACTCACGTAGATAAGGAAGGAACATACACAGAAACTCCGTTCATACAGTAACTTGAGCTCAAGATCTAACCGGGGACCAACACCAAACGTGAGAGTGTAGGTATAAAGGTATTGCCCTTTATACTGTAGGTAGCTTACCATTGAAGAACTTGATAATGTCTGTGAAGTCCATGTTGTTCTCCAAAATGATGTCTCTGTATAACTCAACCAGTGCCAAGGCAATAAACAGCACAAAATGGCCAGAGGAGATGGTACGCGCCGCCCAGATGGTCTCCCATACGGAGAACACATCATCATACACCATTTCTTGAGACACAAATAAGATTTACTCATGCTGTGATACAAAGTGGTATTATTTTCTGTTGGTAATATTAAGCCATAATTGTTTGATAGTACCTCTTTTAAAGTCTAAGAGGAACCATCGGTAACAGAAGTAGAAATGGGTGTAGTCTCCATTCTGTTGCATCAGCTCAAAAAGCTCAGAGTCAAGAATCTAAACATTCAGAAAGTAAACACTACTGTAGAAAAAATAATTAACCTCATTGCTAAATTTGTTTCATGTAGTCATACCTGAATAAGGGAACGCATGTTAGCAAAATGGGTGTCCATTGCGCCACCATGAGGAAAGTTCTGATTCATTCTTTTCATGAGCTCTGTAAAGCAGCTAAATGCCATGGCCTCTGAGGAGAAAAAAGAGAGGGATAGTAAAACTGTGAGTCAAATCAACTCAAATACTTGGTGAATGCGGCTAGACAATGATTCACTTGTTATTTATAAGCAGTAAGGCAGCTTGGTGTGAACCTACCATCATCAAGAATAACAAGCAGAGGCGCAAGCAAGTCGCACATTCCTTGCACGTAGCCAATATCTAGATGCTGCCAAACATAGCTATGAAAAAAGGAAAAAGAATGCAAACAAACTTAGGAACATTTGTGTTGGATGTGTTAAATATTTTATATAACACTTTTTCAAAGGAGGGAAAACAAGGTCTGTCAGATTTACCTGCACATGATGTTGCGTAGCTTCTCCAGATTGGCAGTGGTAAAATACCAGTAGTTTCTGTCACATCTTTGGACGTCTTTGTCAATACGGTGAAGATTGAGGGTATACAAGTCTAGAAGTTCTTGCTATAGACCAAAACAGCAACAGTTAATGAACATAAGATGCTTCTGGTATTTACACATGAGCATTCCAGCAGAAAGACACTGAAGGACATGAAAATGCTTTTAAATTAGATAGAAGATGTCAATTATCTTACAGAGTAAGTAGTTCCAATAGAGGACACTGGAGATGCAACATCACTTTTATGGTCTCCTACAGCTAGGGAGTCTGGTTTGGGGAACAGACTCTCCATCTCTGGCTCTTCTTCAGACAAGGCTGATTCGGTGGCCTCTGGGCTGGTGGTCTGACCTGCCTCCATGCACAGCTTCAGAGCAGGCATACCTACTGCAGCCTTATCTGGTGGCATCGTCAGAGCCAAAGGTGGACCTAGTGTAACAGGAACATTGGCCAAGATATCCTCTGAAGGCATATAAACCAAAGCAGCTGGGATTTCCTCCATTTCCAGGGCAGATGGTGAGTCATCAGATGAATCTGGAGATTGTTTTGATAATGGCATCATGGAAATGCAGCTGTCAAGCACAGGTTCATTCATTTGTTTCATTAATACCTTGGTTCTGTTGGAATCATAAGCCCAGTTCATTATAGATTTCATATCTGGCTTATCAGCATTTGACGGATTGTTTGTTATTAATGCAATATCTTGTGATTCAGAGAGAAGTTGTGGAGGCTCTGTTTCTATGTCCAAAGACTCCTTGTGAGAGTTGCTCGTCATTTCTGATTCAGAAATGGGTTGAGATGGCATTGTTTCTTTTTTTCCTGAAGGCTGTATGTCAGGGGCACTGGTAATCTCTGATTCAGAATGAGATTGAGGAGGCATTGTTTCTTTTACCAAAGACTCCATGTCTGGAGTATTGGTCATCTCTGATTGAGAAAGAGGTTGAGGCAGCTTAATCTCTTTTTCCATAGGCTCCATGTCAGGGGCACTGGTCATCTCTAATTCAGAGAGAGTTTGAGGAGGCTTCGTTTCTTTTTCCAATGGCTCCATCTCAAAACAACTGGTCCCCTCTAAGTCAGATAAAGGTTGAAGAGGCCTTGTTTCTTCTTCCCAGGGTCCCATGTGAGAGCCATGGGTCCTCTCTGAGTCAGACAGAGGTTGAGGAGGCTTTGTTTCTTCTTCCCAGGGCTCCATGTGAGAGCCACAGGTCCTCTCTGAGTCAGATAGAGGTTGAGGAGACTTTGTTTCTTTTTCCAAAGACTCCATGTCTGGGTCTCTGGTCATCTCTGACTGAGAAAGCGGTTGAGGCAGCTTAATCTCGTTTTCCATAGACTCCATGCTAGGGGCACTGATAATTTCAAATTCAGAGAGAGATCGAGGAGGTTTCATTTCTTTTTCTGTAGGTTCCATGTCAGGGGGACTGTTCATCACTGATTCCAAAAGAGGTTGTGGCAGCTTAATTTCTTTTTCCAATGGCTCCATCTCAAGGGTACTGGTCATCTCTAATTCAGAGAGAGATTGAGGAGGCTTTGTTTCTTCTTCCCAGGGCTCCATGTGAGAGCCACAGGTCCTCTCTGAGTCAGACAGAGGTTGAGGAGACTTTGTTTCTTTTTCCAAAGACTCCATGTCTGGGTCTCTGGTCATTTCTGACTGAGAAAGCAGTTGAGGCAGCTTAATCTCATTTTCCATAAACTCCATGCTAGGAGCACTGGTCATCTCAAATTCAGAGAGAGATTGAGGAGGTTTAATTTCTTTTTCTGTAGGTTCCATGTCGGGGGGACTGTTCATCACTGATTCCAAAAGAGGTTGAGGCAGCTTAATTTCTTTTTCCAATGGCTCCATCTCAGGGGTACTGGTAATCTCTAATTCAGAGAGAGGTTGAGGAGGCTTTGTTTCTTCTTCCCAGGGCTCCATGTGAAAGCCACAGGTCCTCTCTGAGTCAGATGGAGGTTGAAGAGACTTTGTTTCTTTTTCCAAAGGCTCCCTGTTAGGCTCATGGGTCACCTCTGTTTCAGAAAGAGGTTCAGGGGGCTGTGCTTCTTTTTGCGAAGGCTCCATGTGAGGGGCACTGGTCATCTCTGACTTTGTGAGCTCTTCAGTATTTGCAGGTGGACTTCTATCTATGGTTTTTACATCTTCCACAGAACCCTCTTTTGTCAGTGTCCTGAGAGAATCACACATGGTAGATGTTTCTTTGTTTGCTTGCATTTCTAAAGCAATATTTTTCTCAGTTTTGTCTTTATAATCGTTAAACTCCATGTTTTCCTGAGTTTCAACCACCATTTGTGAGTCCCTAATTCCCTCTAAGGATTTTGTGATCTCTTCAGAAGTAGCCTCTGATGATTGAAGTATTTGCTTACTTTTCTCATTGCTATCTGAAGGTTTTGCATTCTCTTCAAAATGCTCAGAAATTGTGTTTTCTGCTGGTTCAGAAACAGTCAGCTCAGATTTTTCATTTAAATCCAATTGAGAGTCCATGGATTTGATTGTGTCAGTCCTGCTAACTTCTTTGGCATCAGAATTTTTTAGCTTCTCATTTTCCTGATGTTTGTTCATCTCATCTTCAGAAGCAAGAGCTCCTGTAGGTACTTTGATGAGATTCCCCTTCCCTGTGCCCAGAGCCAGTGAGGTCTCTTCTGCTGGTTCTTGTTTGAGCTTGTCATCAAGGCTGGAGCTGGTTGGAAGGTTCACAGTCCTATCAGAAGTCACTGTGGATGTCTCTGGTAGTTTGATTTTGGTTCCATTCTCTTGTGTTGAAGCATCCTCTGTGCTTGGGGAGCAATCTGAGAGCCCAGATGTGACTGAGAAGTTGCGAGAGGATGGATGTCCAGAGTCTGGAGAACTAGTGCAGTTGGGAAGAGTACCATTTGGGATTTTAGGCTGGGGCTTCTCATCTTTTGGTTTAGGTTCAGATTCAATTGGGTCAACCTCATCGACAGACCCAAACACCTGCAGAAAGTCAGGACAGCTAGCAGTGAGACAAATGCTAATAGAATTTTGGTGTTAAAAAATCTTGATATGTATCTGTTGGGCCACACCTGAGTGCTACTGTTGGAGTCACACTGGGAGCAGGCATTGCTGTGTTTCTCTGAGCTACAACTCTGGGATGACTAGACAGGAAAAATTTACAGCGATGCATCACAATATCATTCATTCATTCATTCATTCATTTGGCTATTCATTATTCTCTCAAGCCATATATTGAACCAGATTTGTCACAGAGCACCATGTTATGGTTAGTATTTATGTTTAAGAATAATTGATGTATTGGGTGAGTCCAGAACCCTGCACTGGATGTTTGAGGATATTTCTACTACCACTGACACCTGCGTCTGTGAAGGAATTTATCACAATTAGCAGTTGTAATCTTCTGGACTATAACATCATTTGGTCCTTCATTAATAGCTTAATTAACATTAGCCAGAGGTTTCTTGCCCATGTCTTACATCAGTGCTGATCGTGGAGTCCTGTCGAAGATCCACACTTGCGCCAGAGGCACACTTAGCAAGGGCAGCAGCATGTTGTTCCTTCTCGCGCTGTCTCACTATGGCCTCACAGCCCAGCCACTCACTCATGGTTTGCTCATAACAAGCTCGAACCTGCTCATCCACCTGTGGAACACGCCATACTCAGGATGTCTGATACCTCAAAGCATTTATTCATTACTATCGGTTAGGAGTGCCTTGCACCATACCTCCTTTCTCTCTTCAGGAGTCATAGTGAAGTGGTAGTGGCCTAGCAGGAAAGGCCACACCTCCTTACGTAGGGTGGGGTCTACACCACCATAGTACACAAGCCGGAGAAGTTCTGCCTCTTCATAAGCCTGCCAGGGAGAAACCAAATGTGAGGTTAATTGGATCTTTCAGTAACTGATGCAACACCTGTATGCAAGGCTTGTGGGCTGCAAGCATTGCATTATTATGTAAAAATTCAAAAGTTCATCTAAGAAGCCTTACAGAACTATCTTGAAGAAATGTCTTCCACACTTCTGCAGAGAGGCCTCCTTTGGCATCATAGGGAATATCGGGCTCAATGATAGTTGGATTGACTAGAGCAGACAGATGTGTGCGGACTGTGGACAGGTGACGGCAGTAGGCCAACCCTAAATGGCAGAACGGTATGAGGAGTTCACGTACCCTCTAAAGGTACTATGGGTAATAAAGACAATTTTGGAGGCATTACATACAGCCATAGAAGGCGCGAGAAATTATCTGGTACTTCATGGTCTCACAAAGCAATTTCAGTGGCGCCCTGCACAACGATGAAAAAATACAATATTAAGAAATTTGTATTTGTGTGTCTCTGTTTTTTAAAGTGTGCACAGGTATGCTGCTAATGTCATACTTACCTGTCATGATTGCACCCATTGGGAATTCCACCTTCAGATGAACCATTCTGAGAGCATGAGGAACAAGAAGACTTCCTTGGTGCTGGTTGCCACATGGTCATGCTCTGGTCCATCAGCTCTGGGCCAACTGCATCATTATAAGAGCATCCATATTGTAGTTACTTGCTGCATTTTCATCAGCACCATCACCCTGTTTGCCATCATTCATTTCATTTTTTTTACTGGAGAAATATGGCTTTAAAACAGGAGTCTTATCCACAAAGGGCTGGAGTGACTACAGGTTTTCATTGTAGGCAATCAGGAGCCACACATTATCCCGCTTGTTAAATCAGTCGATCTTGGACTTTATTCATTAAATACATCTATTTTTCTGGAATGAAAACCTGCAGCCACACCTGCTCTTTTGGGACAATACTGAAGACCTCTGCTCTCAAGTTCGAGACTAAGGAAATAAACAGTGACAGACCAAGCATTTCTCTCTTTCTCCAAAAATATAGCGGACCATGAGGTTGATGGTGCACAATGGACAGACAGAGGTATGAGAGGATGCTAAGGAACATGTGATGTGTGGCAAGTCCACACAAGATGAAGGAAAAGCAAATACTTCACAATGACTGTCCATACAACAGTGACAACATAGCATACAACCACAATATAACCACATCTCATTTTATTGAACCACATACCAAACTCCTGACTGCCTGGATATATTATCCGAAACACATAATCTGTTGCTTCATCCTCATCCTTGTCAGAAAATGACTCGCAGGAGCTGTGTGGGCTTCTTTTCCGTAATTTTGGGAAAACCTTTCCCTGTTAAATAACAAAAGTTGCATACATTTTACAGAAACAACTGTGGTACTGTTCTAGCTTTGAACTAATGAAAGATTTGTTGATTTCCATGCCAACCTTTCCCCGCTGGGACCAGAGAGGAGGATCAAGCTGTCCGTGTGGAAGGAGCCCTGTCTCGAGACACGTGAGGAACTGCAGCAGATGGCCTCCTTTTGGAAAACGGAATGGTGGCCTCTGGATCCCATCCTGGCTCACTAACACCACAGTTCCACCACTGTCCACTGAAGACAGGGAAAATATTCAGTTTGCAATGCTGGATTGTTCAGACATATACACAATGAATACTGAAAGATGCAGTTAATTTACTATGGATGATTTTACCTTGTTGATGGCAATGCAAATAGACAATTTCCTCGAGGCGAATGCTCATCGCATAATCCCAATAGACACTGTTAATTGAAAGTGCTTGTCAAAGCGACATACAAACCAACCCAGACAACAATGCAATCATACATCTTCCTCTCTGGATTACAGTAGTATTAAGATGCGTCTACCTTTTTTCATAATCAAACTCTCCCATGTTGCCATTCATCAACTGGTTTGGTGTCCACTTCAGCGTCATTAGCTCTGCAGTCTGATGGAGAGATAGGTATCCTGGGATCGCTTCCATGTCATCTGTCTACAGGAATAGATATGAACCCTAGTAACGTAGTTCATTCAGGCCACTCAATACAGTCATAATAATTCTGGAGTAATTTCAGCAGGTTACATACTGGCTGGACGAGAACATTATTCTTGCCAAATAGTAGTGTGGCTCTGGAGTTCTGATGGAGAGATTCCACATAGTCCCGAGCCCACAAGGAGGGCCTGTCATCCATACTACCACTTGACTGCCTTTTCTGAATCTACTCAAACAAGTACACATAGATTGTAGCTTTGTGATTATCTGTAAAGGACATATATTCTCCACTTAAAATTCACATTCTAAAGGCAGAAAAGCTACAGTATTCACAAGAGCAGGGCGCTTGGTTGGTGAGTCCTGGCGACAGTAGCCACTATGAATACGGTGTCTCTGCACCAGTTCGTCAGCTGAAGGATCTGTCCAAAAGTGGTTAGCTGTCTTCGCTTTAGTGTACTCCAGAGCACAGGGACCAACTAGAAGAGTCAAGGTGGGACAAAGACATTATTTAAAAAAAATAATTTGTCCAACTAAATGAATTAAAGCTCAGAATTAGCATGAGCTCAGATCTGTATAGACTACTAGCTGGCATCTACCAGATTTTATTTATGAGTTGTAGCATTGAAATGAAAGGTGAAAATATTTTGTGTACAGTGACATTCATCTTAATATGGCATGTCTGATATGTAGACTAAAGACCTATTGGGCTAAAGACCCAATGGGAATGCTGTTGTTTTTTTTTTGCAGTGTACCAAATGTATTGATTTAAAGTCCCTCCTGTGCCAGGATCTGGTCTTCCCAGGCCATTATCCAAATATTAACCAGGCCCTTAAGGTACATTGGATGGCACCAATCGCCATTTCAGTAGCCCTTGGTCTCTCGCCTATTACATAGCTAGGGTTACAGTGGGGGGCTAGTCCTCTGGTAACCATGAGAGTTTGACTCCATACTCTCATCCACATTGCGGTGGATGGCAGGAGATACCATTTTTTTTTTATGGTCTTTGGTATGACCCGACTGCGAGTAGAGCTTGCGATCTCTTGGTTGAGAGGTGGACATGCTAACCACTAGGCCAGCTCATGGTTACTTATTGGTTTCTGTTGGTTTTATTACAAAGGGCTGTTAGCTCTAAAATACTTAACCATATCCACTGCAGTCCAGAATGTGCTACCACATCTACTCCACTTGGTAAGATTTAAAGTATTTAAATCTAGAACCCTAAAAAGTTCTTTGGTGTTTCTCTTTGGAATAAATCTTAAAACCTTTATAGAAGATGGTTTCCTGATCAGTCAGGGTTCCTACTGGAACTTGATTAGAATACAAAGAACCTCTAACAATCTCTCTGAGAAACCATTTTTTAGAGTGTAACTCAAGTGTCTCTACCTTACCATGTAAATAAATGCACTTTGTTGACCACAATAAGTTTGGAACATAATAATCAGCTCGATACCCAGTAGCGATGCAAGGATTGGCCCATCAACAGGATCCCTCAGCAAAGCTTCTCTCTCATAGAATTTACTGCAACAAAACAAAATCAATTATCCAAACAATGCAGCACAATAATATTTATATGTATTGGATTGTGAGTTGAATAGATACTCAACCTGCTGTTCTCCACCAAGTACAGAACAATCTTGTCAAGCACTTTCTCCGTCAACGCTGTGCGGATCCACAGATGTTTGACAGCTTGTGGGGAGAGGTTGGGAATCCGTGACTGCTTGCGGACACCGTCTTGACTCGTCTGAGACTGGATCTGTCTAGAACTGTAGAATTAGATTCCATAGTATAGTAACCAGAATATACAGTGATTTAGGCAGACTCTGTGTCAAGGTAACATGCAGCCAATCTTTCCTCAACCTTTGAAACCTCTTGGATGATTTGTGGGTCTCACTTGTTTTCGATGAGCTGTTCCAGCTCCTGCACCTTCTTGCACAGATCCTCAGCTGGTGTAAAGATTTTCCCCACCTTCAGGAAGAGTGCTGCCAACTTGTTACTGCGCAGGAAGCCAGCAGCACGCCTCTTCAGCCCGTGCAACACACAAGCTTCCACAACAGCTGAGAAAATATATTATGGTATTAATGCTGCCGTGTGTGGCAGTGCAATACTGTAAGTACACCAACAGATATGAACTACCAGCATATCAAACTTTATTATTATTTTGGCATCCTATGTCTCTATGGTAGTTTAGGCCCTGGTCACACTACAGCTTGCGATGGGTTTGCGAATACTTGGTGATGAAAAACTGGTTGCATTGCCACCAATTGTGTCATGCACAGCGAATATTCTCTGAGCTTTGCTAGTTGTTTTTTGGTGTTTCTCCACCTCATGAGTGGCCAAAAATATTGCAGAAAATTTCAGTGCATGTAGTGAAATTTAGTGGTGATGGTTTCGTCAGCAAACAAAGCAGCAAATACTAGCAGATGGGTTTGGGAATACTTCCCGAAGTTCGGGGAACCTTTACCACCAAGTGTGTCAATTTCATAATAACCCATGGCGAGCTGTAGGTGTGAGCATAGCCTTACTGACTGCACTGAAAAATACAGTATGGCTTGCTTCTTCTCTATATTTCTCTTGCTATAACTCTCTGATAATGTCAAAAGTGGATTGGAAGGTGGAGGTGGTACAGCTTGACATTTCAGACTGTTGACATGCATGGATATGATCTCTGCCTTTGGTCAGAGCAGTGAATGTCAACAGTCATTAACCACCATTACTCTGGTGCAGATATCTCTACACCACCCACTAACGATACTGACAAAGAATCCATTATATTATTACGTTAATGATGACAACTTTCCGCCAGTCGGTTTTACAACTGTCTTTCTTTATAAGCAGCGAAAAACAACTTAATACCCACTAGGATTATTACTGTACAAAAATATACATCAGTAATGACTCACATCATGCCCTGTACAACATACCACGTTTAACAAAACGGGTGCCTAGATTTATTCATGGCTCTATCAAGCACAGTGTGATGAAATGTCAAGAGGTGACAAACTTACCACAGAAAGAAATGATGTGGCTGCTCTCCTCGTGTACAAATTTCCGAGTTACAGCCTCCTCCATAATTTGCTTCACCTAAAAGGCCATAGGGGGAGGAAAATCATTTCAGAGTAGACATTTCACAAACTAAATGTTTCTTGTTTATTTATTCCTTTATGATTTAAGAAGCTGAGAATGGTTTCTTGGGGAGGCATAATTACAGGTTGCCACTTGCAAGCGTGAAAAAGAAGCAAGAAGCTGAAATACAGACTGTGAGGTGGACAGGTAGGCGTGCATGCGCATCATCATTTCCATTACAAGTTTAGAAATCTGAGGTCCTTGCCGGCTGTGAATCATACATGATGAAGACCTGGCAGAGGCTGAGGTTGAAATCTCAAACCTCTACGGTAGTGCGTAAAATATTTTTAGCCTCACAGACTTGACAGGAAAGCTTGCATTTTCAGGCGACAGGATGTGATCAGGAGATGAATGGAGATGATGATGACTAGATTTCAAGTGTGATTTTGACTGCCACATTTTACTGCTTTACTGCTGCATTAAATCTCAACCGAAAAGGTATCAGCTGCTCTTTAAATGCATTTAATAAGGAGCAGCTTAACCGTTTCCCATCTACAATCACTGGCCACTTTAATAGGAACTTGTTCTTGATTCTAAGAATCCTGTTCTTGGCTGCAGGAGTGGAACCCAATGTGCTCTTCTGCTGTTGCATGTTGAGATGCTTTTCTGCTCACCACAGTTGTAAAGAGTTGCTGTGAGTTACTATATCCTTTCTGGCAGCTCAAACCAATCTGGCCATTTTCCTCTGACCTCTCTTATCAACAAGGTGTTTGTTTCCACACACAGAACTCACTCACTCACTCACTCACTCACTCACTCACTCACTCACTCACTCACTCACTCACTCACTCACTCACTCAGTGTTTTTTGTTTCTCGTACCATTCTGTGTAAATTCTAGAGTCTGTTGTGTGTGAAAACCCCAGGAGGTCAGCAGTTTCTGAAATACTCAAACCAGTCCATCTGGCACCAATACTCATGTCGCAGTAAAAGTCATAGTTTGAGGGATCACAATTTTTCCCATTCTGATGTTTGAAATGAACATTAACTGAAGCTCTTGATTTAGATCTGCATGATTGTGCTGCTGTCAAGGGATTGGCTGATTAGATAACTGCATAAAACATTGTTGGGTAAATATAAAATCAACAATGGGGTGGCCTGATGCGACTCCACCCCAAAATGTATTATTGTCCTATAAACAATACATCCAAAATGCTTTATTCCTTTTATACTGCAGCAATTTGCCAAGAATAATAACACTGATAAGTTTTATTTATTAAAGAATGACATGTTGGACGTTTATACATATTCAGTTTCATTAAAATGTTTTGGGATGTCCACAATTTACTTCCTTTTATAACTTACTTTATAATAGCTATAACCAGCCTCTCTTTTTCTCTCTGTGTAGAAAATATCCAAAATGCAGTTGGGCATGTTACTGAGAAACTACAAACTCCTCCATCCTAAAGGCACTCCTTGTATCAGAAAAAGCACTGACACTAGTGTATGCTTTCAAAAATGCTAAACATCTCCTCACAGAATATTTCAACATATCATCTATGTGGAGTGTCTTCCATACAAGTATCTAAGTAAAGTTTGTTCCAATAAAAATAGTAACTTTTTACTACAAATACATTAATATAAGAGTGGCATGGTGGTGTAGTGGTTAGCATGGTCACCTCACAGCAAGAAGGTTCTGGGTTCAAGCTCAGTGGCCAGTGGGGGCCTTTCTGTGTGGAGTTTGCATGTTCTCCCTGTGTCTGTGTGGGTTTCCTCTGGGTGCTCCGGTTTCCCCC
>JAPEIY010000018.1:5983983-5994280 GCA_026122135.1 Cathorops aguadulce | reverse complement strand
CAATCTGGCAACACTGTCAGGGAGCCACTATCAATATGTGGGAGACTCCTGGAACTTCCGGGAGACTTGGGATGTCTATTATATGCATGCGCGGTAGTGAAAAAAACTGACAGCCTGACCGTCCTGCCAATAAACACATCGATTAACACAGACACGGCACGCGCTTAATATGTGGTGGCTTTAGTTGACGGTGTGTCCGAATCTTCGCTTTACACATCTTGATTTTCAACTTGCCAGCCGGGATGGCTAGTGACAGGAATTACTCGCCAAATGACAAATTAAGTCGCCTTGGGCGACCGGACTACCACGAATTTCAAACCCTGCACTATAAAACAAACTACAAAAATAGAAACAAACTTTGAATAACATCAGGGATTTGTAAATACTAGGTAATACCCAACAGTAATTTTTTTTTAGTAAATATTTTTTTTTTGGGGGGGGTCACGACAGTATTTCATGGTTCTGATTTACCTTTTGGGGTCCCTTCACTTCCAGCAGGAGAGCACACGGATTGGGGCGATCGGAGGGGGAAGGAGGCATTTCTCATAGAAGGATCACTCTCCTAGAAAAGCCATATAATTTAATTAGTTACAATCTCAGCTCAACATTCAGTAAATATTTGCTCATGTACTTGTCTTAATACATAACTTGCTACAAAACTTGTCAACACCTGCTATGAGATCCAAATCTATTAAGGATGAGATATATATATGAAAATAAACATTCCATATTTTCCTATTGCACCAAAACAAAAATGAATCCTTCCATAGATGGGGAGTCGTGATCGTCATTTCCTGAGCAATCTAGGTTTTTCAGTTCACGGTGCCCGAGACTCATCACTCAAAGAGCTTTACTGATGCACACTTGCAACAAACACACGTGCCAAAGCTTAGCAATATCCGGAACAGCTCCGGAAATTAAATAACTCAAATACACCCACATCAAATTCTATCAACAAGTAAAGGGGCTGATGAGGCAAAAAGTGTTTGACCGAGGAGGCATGCTGGTAGAAAAAGAGGCCCTTGGAAGCCGCCTAAGGTACGTGGTGCATCTGCTCACCTCATTTCCCAGTCTGTGGACTATGTTCATGTACTCTTCATTGGAGCAATGCCGCGCGTTGTGATTGGCTGAGTTACTTGACATTTGCCCGGAGACCTTGTTGTCGTGGATGTTTCTCATACCAGGCACCATGGGACTAGCCACAGAGACTGAAACAAATGAATAAACCTCCAGATAAAGTTTTGATAAACTGGTGGTGCTTCAGGAACCAAGCCATCGTAAGATATTAAAGAAAGTTTTTTTTAAACTTACAGCAGAGTTAAAATTTCATACTTAAACTACAGCACGTGAACTCACCTTGGATCTGTTGATGCTGAGAGTAAGTGGGAGGATGAGGGTACTGCATGTAACCGGCAGGGCTCTGAGGGGCATATGGGCTGGGCACAGGGCTGTTTTGTTGGGGTATGAACCGGGCACCGGAGCCCGCTTGAGGCTGAACAAAACGACTACAAGCATCGAAAAGTATTTGTCAGCAGACACAAGTCATCTATGAGTAAATATATATCTTATGCCATGAAAAATTGCAACTGAGGGGAAAAAAATTTTTTTTTTAAATCCTTGCGGAATACCTAGGAGGGCTGGGAGTAACAGGGGTTTGCTGGTAGTTTGTGGATGCCGGGCTGCCATGCATGGAATTTTGAGGCATCTTGTATGGCGGCATCATTGGCTGTTGCATTATACCTTCAATGATAAAACAAATGATCAAACATCTCTAATACGTACAAAACAGCAGAAGAAGTGCAATTTAATCACCAGGTTAGTTTTAGCAGCAAGATTAGTATACATAGCCTTTATCATATGTAAGAAACAAAGGGCAAGGGTCATTAGTCCGTCTAACTTCAGGATGCAGTGAAACGTCATTCGGTCAATCATGTGGCCAAACGCCACGGGTTACTTCCGACACAAATTTTAACAACGTGACAGACAGACAAGTTTAGGGGGTTTTAGGACAAGGACATGAAATATGTTAGAATGTACATTAGAGTACAATTCACACATTGCTTATTGATTCATTGTTGAAGACAACAAAGGAACACAAGGAGCACAGCGATGGGCGCGTTACAACAGAGGGTCGGAAACGCCTCATTGGGCCTTTAGCATTTTAATTATTACGAGTAATTCTCATTCAGCCTTTCGTTAGCACAACAGAGACGTAGAGGTTAAGAACACGACTGTACGCTAACCTCTCATGGCATAGTTTAAAATTTACTACGCAGCAGCAGATCAACTGAAAATTAAATGCAGCCAATCAGCTAAGACATGTTCGGTATCCAAAGTCTGCTTCTTGAGCTGGAGCTACAAGTGAAATGTTGCGACCATGTGAGAGAATCAGAACATGTGCGAACTGCATGGCTAAATCAAGTTCTTAAATGATCTCAGACTTCCCGATGTGGTTTCGAATACTATGCATGATGATTATCTATAAAAATAGACATTGTCTGGTATCACTCAGGCATGGTCCAGAGTATGATGCTCGAATCGGGACTGGGATCGTACGACCAACTAAACTGATCTGAACCACTTCTAATATGCACTTAATTAAACTGTTTATGCACAAAATGCTATTGCTGACATCTTTTGAGGGGAGTCATGCATGTATTATTACTTCAATCAGTCAACTGTGACCACACAACTATTAATAGTCACAATCATCGCTGCACGAAAGCCAATGTTTCAGACTTCTAATCTGAGAAACCCTCCAGGATAGAGGAAGCTAGAAAAGGCTCAGCTGCAGAAAAGTGCCAGAGCCGCACCAGGCCTCGCACTGTGCTCCACTGGGTTCAGAGTCAAGGGCAATGTCTCCATGTCTTCTCCTTACCGCCCTGAACCCCGTATCGGGTGGGCATACTTTTCTCCCTGAAGATGTTGGGGTTCCTGGACAGCACCGTCTGCAGCAGCACCGGCATGTCGCCTTCCGGGTCATCGCTGCCCAGGTTGTCCTTCAGCTCTCTGCAACGAAAAGCCACATGGAGCAAGTGGAACAGTTCATTAGGCCAAACAGTAGAAAAAAAAGTCATTAGCAGTTCATTTAAAAAAAAAAGTACATTATAAACTAAGTTTATTGCTGCATTTTTCTCCAAAAATACCGCAATTCGTTTTAAATCAGAAAATTAATTCTAAACTTATTTTGGTGAACATTATTAGAACATTTATCGGGCCATTTCCAGGCCTAGAGGCTGTAATTTTGACTTCTCTGGTGCAGATTAGTGTCATATTTTAAAAAATAGTGATTGGCAATTAGCAAAAACTGTCCGAGGCTGGCATCACTTGTAGTTATCGTGTGAATATTTTCCACATAACTTAGCTAATAGCTGCTGAAATACATAATTTGCTCATTTTGAAGTTATAGCTTTAGACTGTCATGCAACAGAACATCCAATTCAATTTAAAAAAGAAAAACTGAAAAGTTGCATGCAACCAACAAAACATAACTGTCTTTATTCAAGTTCATGAAAGACAGCTCTCCAGTCAAAAGCCCAAAAAGGTTTGTAGTGACTTAGGTTTACTTTCTTCCCACAGGTAAAGCAGAAGCATCACTATATTTCGACATTAGGATGTACACAAAAGCAAAAGATGCCCCAAACATGATCACCCTGAGGTTGAAACAGCAGAGATACGCACATGTGCTCGGTGGAGACCTGGTTAAGGCTGTGGACCAGCTGGGAGACAAGGTTGTCGTCCCTGCGGGCCAAGAGACAGTTGACCTCTTCGGCGATCCTCCCATTGTACAGCAGGCTCTTAGTGGTGGTGGCAGGGAGAGGGGAAGGCAAGGGCAGCTGGTTTAACACTGCAACACACACATACAAACGAGAGAGAGAGTTTCCTCAGCATGGATTCCCATAGTGCCTGGTTTAAAGAAAAAAAAAAAAGGTTAAATTTAAAAAAAAGGGTTTAAGCACTGGATCAGATAAGTTCTGAAAGTTGTGATGCTTTTATTATTAGATTTATATTTTAATACACTGGCATTTTGCCTTAGTTAAGTAGCTGTTCAAAAAAAAAAAAGTGACAGTAAGTTGGAACTGTGGCCAAGCAGGTGGCCCAGCAGCACGCTGGCAGCAAATAAATAAACCGAAATGCTTTTGTTTTAACGCCAGCATGAAGTGAAAAAGAAGATTCAGCAAACAACGCTGTGCTTTCAGGACAAACGTCTGAAGTTTGGAGTGATGAGTTTGCGTCGATCACGCAGATGAACTGAAAAATGTGAAGGATGCTTGCTTATGCTATCTGTCAACGGTATTTTGAAAAGGTAGCCACCGAAATGAATCTCACACAAGCACGGGGCTTCTCCAGGAACTCATCAGTTTTCTTCCACTGACTGTTCGAACAGACATTTCCAAGTGTGTGAGCGTAGTTCATGTTTTGGTCTGGCAGCAGCAATATGCAAACTCTACTGCAGAATTTATACTTCAAACTGCTCATGTGGTTTATTTCGTGTTGGAGCGAAACCTACAGAAATATAAAAGACACCAGCTTTGCTTCCAGTTGGAGCGAGAAATGCAACTGAAGCTCAAAGAGTTTGAAGGTTAGTATCTGCGCTTGGTCTGGAGCAGAGAAGAGAATTCACCGAACCTGGTCATTTATATTCTTTACGTTACACCACGAGTAATTTGCACTCGTTTCAAACTGCCTCTTGTTGGCTTCTTGGTTTCAGAGTTGCACTTAAAAGGAAAAATGGCTGCTGTGTCGCTTGTTCGTGTGAAATCAGGGAAAACCTAACAACTTAATAATCATGATGGTAATGATTCATTCATTTTCAGTAACCAGTTTATCAGGTGCCTACCGAAGGAAAACACCCTGGTAGGGGAGTCAGTACATTGCAGGGCACAAAGCACAAGTGTGCACTCATACGTACACAATAAAAAGAGCAATTTAGACTAGCCAACCCACACATGTTGGCTGTGGGAGGAAACCCAGAACACCCACACAGAGATGAAGAGAACATGTGAAACTCCACACAGAAAGTAACCTGAGCTCAAGATGAACCAGGGAGCTGAGAAGCAATAACGCTGCCCAGACTGCCACTAGAAGAGGAGCAGCAGCTAAGGGGCCGACATGGTGTCATTCAAACTTTTATCCGTTATAACTGAATAATCTGGTGAGAACAGAACACAATTATCTCTCTCTTCCCATCTACACCGTATTAAATCAACAAGCTACATGTACACGTACACGGTGTCTTTCCATTAATCAGAACAAGCTGAAATTATCTATGATGCATGTGAAATCTTGACAGAACGTTGATCTTAACAAGGTCTTTACTTGATTATAGCGTCCCTCCGTTTTTGTTACTTTTCCTTTCCAGAACAAAGAACAGTCAATTCTCATGTCCCACCGAGTTCAGTTTGCTTAAATGGGAAGGAGCGATATTTACTGCTGCCGGAGGTTCATCTGATTAACAGCAACTTTGGCAAAAACTGTGAGACTGCTGGCACACAAAATTAACCATTACATGCATTAGACTGGTGTGCACGTAGAGGAGTCCTGTGCTCTTAGTGAGCGCTCATGTTGGTTTCTTCCCCTAAACAAGTTCAAATCAAATGACTCTAAATCCTTCCTCATCAGCACAACAGAGAGAACTGATATACCAAAGCTGCTGGTAGACAATTTTAGACTCTGAACCATTTGCTCATGTAACGATGTTGCATAAAATTTGTCCCATGACAGAATGCTGCATAAAGGCTGGCTTTAACCCTCAACTTTTCAAATGAATGTTCATGAAACTAACAGCCTGTTTATCAACCACTTAATGACCTGTGTTATTGGTAATTCAAAGCCAGTTCGTCATGGACAATTAATTTACATTCCAGAGGATTGAAAGCATGACTCAACAGGTTAAGACGCTGGATTACTGATCAGATGGTCAGGGGTTCGAGCCCTAGTATCGCCAAGCTGCCACTGTTGGGCCTTTAACCCTATTGGCTCGACCAAACCACATGAACCCCACACAGAGGTGGGGAAAAAAAGGTCAGATGAATGTTTAGTTCATTGTGATTTCAAAATCCAGGCAGAAAAAAACAAAACAACAAACAAGTCATTTTCTGGGCTGTCGTAGTTCAGTGGTTAAAACGATGGACTGCCAAGCTGCCAATGCTGGACCCTTGAACAAAGACCTTCGCCCTCAACTGCTCAGTTGTATAAATGGGATAAATCTAAGTCACTCTGTATTCACTTTTAATGGTCAGTGGGGTGGGCAATGCGACTAAAACTAGGCTTAACCGTTGCACTGTGCAACGGCAAGTGTATCCCCCATACGCCCCGTCAGTTTGAAGGGAAACGAACAAAACCCCACCCGGATAAAACATTTTTGCACAAAAATGCCCATCAGAGTTGAGGATTTCAAGATATAATCACCGTTTTCGATAGGCGTTGAGCCCTAACCCATACAAGTGTGCTGTGAAAGTTTGAAAGAAATCAAATAAGAATTGCAAGTTGTACAGCGTTTACAAGCGAGTGTCTGCGGACGCGGCGGCGACGGCAGATGCGCAACCGACGCAAATCCATAGTATCCCCCTATGTCATATGGGGGATACAATTAATCACGTTTAAAGTCTTCAATTTTCTGTAAAGCTGCTCTGCGACAACGTCCATTGTTAAATAGAGGTGGGCGATATATATCATCTACAATAATATCTTAAATGTTGTTTTGACGATCTGCAATTTGACATTGAGTATTTTAATTATTTTGGAATAAACAATGAAAGGTGCACTGAAACTCATTTGCCAAATGTGTGCTGCAGAAGCCATACAGCAGGCAGGATTCACTGTCACATGGTCTTAGTGATCAAGTGATCACTCACCAGCAGCCTTGGCGGCAACACACAAATCAGACTAGCGCATGGTTATGCTAATTCGGAGGAAACATGCAGGACTGACACCCCCCCGCAACGACCTCATCAGATGATTTAGTGGCGAGACGTGGGTCTACCTCTCTAGCACGGAAGTGGTTCAGTTTTGACAAAACTGACGTAGGTCAAAATATGTCTATATGCAAGATATGCCAAAAAAATGTCGCTGTGAAACTCGGTTCTACAACTAACCTGTTCTGTTCCACCACTTATGTCACCTTTCTGGGTTCGAGCCCCATGGCCAACGAGGGCCTTTCTGTGTGGAGTTTGCGTGGGTTTCCTCCGGGTGCTCTGGTTTCCTCCACAGTCCAAAGACATGCAGGTTAGGATAATTGGTGGCTTTAAATTGACCGTAGGTGTGAATGTGAATGGTTGGGTGTCTCTATGTGTCAGCCCTGCGATGATCTGGTGACTTGTCCAGGATGAACCCTGCCGCTCACCCATAGTCAGCTGCACAGGATAAGTGGCTACAGATAATGGATGGATTTCACACACGCCTCAGATGAGGTTGCATGAAAAGTTCTACGGCTTCCTTTAATGGGAAGTCCTCAAAGCCTATCTTTGCGTAGCTTAGATGAACAAGGCAGTCCAATGTACTGAGACTAAGTTGGTTGCGGAGGCCAACCTTTATTCTGTTGCTACAGCTGAAGACCCTTTCAGCCTCTGCATTGCCAACCAAGACAGAAAGAGATGCAGCAAACAGTTCAAACAGCCTGACAAAAATAATCATAGACATCCTATCACATGCACAATCATGACTGCAAAATTATAAATTAAAGTTGCTTGCTTTTGTTTCATCATAATTTTCTCTAATACAGGCTTTGCACCATCACCTGACCCCATAGCAACAGTAACTATACTGCCATGACAGGAGGTACACTTGTAGTACTTCATTCAGACCAGTTAAAGAAGAAGAAGCCTTTGTCACATGCACACTTCAAGCACAGTGAAATTCATCCTCTGCATTTAACCCATCTGAAACAGTGAACACACGCACACACTCAGAGCAGTGGGCAGCCACACCAGAGCGCCGGGGGAGCAGTCAGGGGTCAGGTACCTTGCTCAAGGGCACCTCAGCCCAAGGCCGCCCCACGTTAACCTAACTGCACGTCTTTGGACTGTGGAGGAAACCGGAGCACCCAGAGGAAACCCACACAGACACAGGGCGAACATCCAAACTCCACACAGAAAGGTCCTCGCCAGCCGCCGGGTTTGAACCCACCCAAAAAACAAACAAAACCCTTTTCTACTTTACAAGAATTAACAGTAGGCCTTTCCCAGATTTTGTATACAGCCGTTCAAATATAACGATCGTGAAGTGCCAAACTGACTCGTATTGTAGTTGTTTCAGTGGCATCTCCAAATATTGAATCTTACCCTTATGAGCCGATATGGTAGCAGGTTCAGTGGCGTCAACAAATACTGAATCGTTACCAAAAGCTAGAGTCACACTACAGCTTTGCGATGGACTAATCGATGAAAATGAGATGTTTTGGTGGTGATGTACAGGTGAGCTAAAAGTTGCGGCCGCGCAGCAGGAGAACACTTGACTGACTCGCCTTTGCACGCTCAAGCGGCTGCAATCCAGGGACCCAGTCGTTATGGGAAACACCTCATGCTGATTTGAGCACAGTTAGCCAGGCGTGTAGCACTAAAGTCCGACTCATGCCCTAATTTTAGTGCTTGTTGAGTGGCTTGACAAGGCGGGCTGCTAGCGCTAGCATCAAGCGGTGGGTGTGCTAGCTCATACCTCCGGGTTTGCTCCTAAACGAATGCACTGCGTCGAGGTGATATTTCAGACTTGAACTCCTATGGCACGAAAATTCCTTGTTGCAAAGAACGGAGATCCTGTCAACAGATCCATCTGTTTTTTTTTTTTTAATGTTCCAAGCAGCGTGTTCTCATCCGTCTCCTTCATTTTACAGTCACCCGTGGCCAGAATGGCACAGAGTCAAAGGTCACGACGAACGTGATTAATTTAACACGGTCTTTTTTCTGTGATTAACTAACGTGTTACTTTGACAGCCGGACTTTAAACATATGAGCCAATTTTATCCCTAATACATGTATTTATCCCTGAAAGTATGCGGTTCTGAAAGTATAAGCTCCCCAAGCGAGTAAGTCGTTCCTCTCAATAAATCCTTAGAACGGTTTAATTCCCGTTTATCAGTGACACGTGTTCAGACTGGGTTTCTACTTTCAGGAGGAACTAAAAGAGGCAAGTGGGGAACTGAAGAAATCTTGGACCACAGAACTGATCTGACGAATCATTTGAGCCCATTATCTGGATTAGTTGCGTTATGTTATATAGAATCTGCACAGAATTTAAAAGGTCACTTGTGCTGGTGTGGAAATTGTGGCTCTGTATTGTGTATGTACATAGAAAAAAAGAAAAAAAAACAAACAAAAACATGTGTCTATTGTTTTGTCATTTGTATGATCTGAGGTTAAAGCAGATACGCAGAACCATGGCCTCACTTTCGTTTATAAATGCCTTGAGACCTCAAGAATGGCACAGGAACGGTTTTAAGCGTTAACAATAAATCTAATATAGTAATTTTTATGATTAAAGTGATTTATATACAGTAGGTAGCGGTCCGAGTGAATGACCTTGACGTTCATAACGTCACAGCAGGAAGTATATCCGTCACATCGCCATTTCCGCTATACTAAAACACAGAGCTAACTGCAACTCTGATCCTCCATTTTGAGCCAATTTATCGCCACGCCACAGAGATGTGTTGCTGGCCGGTGCAGTAACATGACAGAAGGTGGATTTACATTGTATTCATGGCCCAAGAATGTTCAAACTCCAAAGATTTGGATGCGTTTTGCGAGAAGTTCACGGGCACATGGGGCAGCTATGAAGTGGTCTCTCCTCTGCTCTGCACATTTTACTGAAGACTCGTACGAAACCTATGATCTGTTGAGGAGCGTTGGCTATAAGCCTGTATTGAAAGAGGGTGCAGTATCAACAATTAAAGGAAAAAGAAAGTATTTATTGATTTATTTATTTTAAAAGCAAAGTTCAGTTGCACCAGTCCTCCCGGAGTGAGCCGAGGGTTGTTGCTAAAACCTGGGATAGAATGGGACGTGACATATCGCCTGGGCAGTGATCTCCCTGCGGTTGTTGCTAAAACCAGTGACGTCTTGTTCCGTCGCTGGTTTTAATAATTGCTTGAGGCAAGCAGTAATGGTGGAGTACTCCATATGGACAAAATAGAGAATCAGCGGACCAGCCATCTTATTTCTAAACTGGATATTGCTGCCATCTCGCCCTTACGTGGAAGAAGCGAATGAACAGAGAACTGAACAAACAACTGAAAGTCAGATTGTTTCAAAACAATCGGCCACAAGATCGGCCTTCAAGAAGCGAGAACACAGACGGGTAA
>JAPEIY010000018.1:5047578-5059214 GCA_026122135.1 Cathorops aguadulce | reverse complement strand
GTGTGTGTGTGTGTTCACTGCTTCGGATGGGTTAAATGCAGAGGATGAATTTCACTGTGCTTGAAGTGTGCATGTGACGAATAAAGGTTCTTCTTCTTCTTCTTCTTCTTCATCATATTGCTGCATTGGCTATGTTTTGTCTCTATTGAGCTCTACTGGATTGTAGCAAATGCCGTGTCTCAAAGTTAGTAAAAGTGAAAAATTCCTCGAGCCTCCCCTTGACTCAGATCAGGCTTGTAGTACTTGAGTCCAGGACTCGGACTTGATTCCAACTTGTCCTAATTTTAAAGATTCGTGACTTGACTTGGACTTGAGCACTGATGACTCGGACTTCTGCATTAACTGCATTAGGACTTGAAAATTAGATATGAGGACTCGGAATTTTTCCTTTATTTTTTGTTACATGCCGTAGTAATTTGGCGTAGGATACTTATATCTACATTAATTTTTGTACTAATTTCGTGCAAGAGTGTCACACCTGCGCACCTTGGCATGTGCATCAGATAGACTCTTGGGCGTGCTCCGGACAGCGTGTGCACCAAGCGGACTCTCACGCCCACGTGCTGTAAATGGCTTGCACCTGCACAGGATTAGGGCGCAATCAGCGTGCCTGTATAAAAACTGTAAAAATGCATTTACTTTGCGAAGTATTGATTTGCGTTGCTGACACATTACCAAGCCTTATTTCCTTGTTTGGTTTCCTGATCTCTGATTTCCTGTTTCTCATCTTTTGATTCTGCCGAGTCTACAATAGCCTGTTTGTGCCTCGCTTGACCTATTGCCTGTTTTACGATTTTGCCTGCTGTTCCGGATTGTTTACCGTCTTCACTTGTATTAATAAACACGTCTTCTGGACTTGCATCCGTCTCCCAGCCGTCTCTGACAGAATACTTCACACTCCCTGATAAAGAGAAGCACATTCACCTGTTCATACGGCATGTTCAGGAACAAACTAATGTTAATGGCGCTAAAACAGCCACCGTCACATGGTGCTGTTGGAGTCTTGTTCTTGGACTCGACTCGGACTTGAACACTGCGGACTCGAAATCGGACTCGAGGTTTAGTGACTCGACTACATCACTGCCTGTTGGTGTTAATTCTTAATTAGTTGAGTCTTAATTCCGTTCACTTTATAGTAGCTTTTGCTTCTCCGAATGTTTACACTATGATCCTATTTATTTATGATGGAGCAGATTGTGCGTGTTTGGTGCCAATTTAGAGAAATACACTCTTTGTGTTCTGGGAAACCAATAAAACGCTATCATATTAGATTATGCAAATACCAGAGGTGTGTCTTATAGTTTGGAACATGTACAGGCCTCAATTCAAATAAATTCAAAAGGTTAAAAAACAAACACACTTGTGATTTCTGACATTACAGCTTCCTCCTCTATTTTATACCATGGTCTGCTTAATTTGGCAGTGGGAAGTCGAAACTTGGAATTATGTCATTTTCAACCTGCGTTTGAGCAACAAAGCAAGGAAAAAAACCCAAACACGTTCATGTTTGTAACAAAACAGTCTACCCAGCTGACATTAGTGATGTGATATGAGTGGTGTCTCTTTACCTCCCTGAAACTGCCTAGTCAGTAATATGGATTTAACACATGGATATGTTTGTATATTAATATAAGCTAAAAAAAATAATAGGGTGTGTGTGTACTGTGTAACTCATTTAAAGGTACTGTTGTTGATGTGAGCAGCTGTGTTGATTTTGATATCATGTGCTGAACTCAGGTCTGAGGGAACATTCCAGACTTTCACAGTAGGAACATGCCAAAGTTTGCGTTACAAGATGTATTTGAGCGCAACATTAACATAAGCTATTTATTACAATGAATTCGACTTGGTTTGGTTCCATAAGTGCACTCCTGTGATAAATCTGATCTCCTCTTGTTGTGAAGGCTTTGCTGGTCCTGCATCAGCCAGAAATCATCGAGCTGTGGAATCCTGATGCTCCCATGGAGACCTTCTGGGATATCAGGTACGACTTAGAGGAATTTACCGCCGTACATCTGAGAAAAAAATAAAATCTGTATGTTAGAGTGCATGTAGGTCAGTTTGTAGAAGAGAGGTGCATTTTGTTACAGGTTGTCTTTGGTGTTAGAAGGTTCGAGGTTCTCCATCGTATCCCATCATGAACAATTTTCAGTTCCTTAAAGGTCAAGAATCTTTAACTATTTTTGTTTGTTGCTACAATCAACTGAATTTATTTAAAAACATTTCATCACGTGGTTCCTCTTGGACTGTTGACCCTTGTGCAAACCCACGTCTTGCTTCTTGACCCTGATCTTCTGAACCTGTGATTTCACCGAGCATGATTTGTTTGTTCTGATATTAGCTCGCAGGTTCTTTACTTCATCTGCTCGAAGCTCATCGGCCACCAGCAGATCAACAGCACCGAGATTCTCAAGTGGCTCCGAGAGATCCTCATCTGCAGGAACAAGTTTCTTCTCCGGAACAAAGTAAGCCACCCAATGATCTTCCTTCCACTTTACATCTCAAGCCTCCTTCTGATCTGTAATCTTTTTCACTCAGACGCATGGCAAAATATTTGATTTCTCGGCTGCTTGGCTATCATACGCTGCAGCTTCAAGGCCAAAATGGTGATGCCTGAAACTCGGAGCTTGGATGCTAATGTAGATGTGTTCTGCACTTGGTTTTCTGGCTCTTTCAGGCTCATTCAATCTCTGTTCCTGGAAATCTCTTTTGACAAATACAGGAGCGTGCTGCAACAGGCAGCAGCATTCCCATGTGCAGGCAGTCCCAGGCTAAGCTAGAGGTGTGTCTCTACATGTTCCTGTGGAGCCCAGACATAGAGGCCGTGCTGGTGGCCATGTCCTGCTTCAGGCACCTGTGCGAGGAAGCCGATATCCGCTGTGGTGTGGACGAGGTGCCCGTGCAGACCATCCTGCCCAACTACAACACCTTCGTGGAGTTCGCTTCCATCAGCAACATGCTGGCTACAGGTTCGGGTTTTTAAGACGCAAAAAAAAAAGTACGAAGGTGAAAAATCTATTGCAAGAAAGCTACCAGAAGAGGGCAGCAATATCTGTGTGTGTGTGTGTGTGTGTGTGTGTGTGTGTGTGTGGTCCTTCCAGGCCGTTCAGCCTTACAGAAGAGAGTGATGGCTTTGCTCAGGAGGATTGAGCATCCCACACCTGGCAACACTGAGGTCAGGGAAATGAGTTCACTTTATTATAGCTTACTGAGAATTTGTTTTATTGGCTTTTACCAAGTAATACAACTTATATTACAAGTGACACTAGTTATTATTTTTCTGTTGGCTGAAACTTGGGCGGGGTTTATTTTATTTTTTTTAAATCGCAAACCATTAATTGTCCCTTTTTTTTAAACACACACCGTCATCACAGAAAGCAGAAATTCGAAGCCGAAGTCACATGGAGGCGACCTTGAGGCCACCACTAGGCTACACACAAGCTATTTTATTTATTTATTTATTCAGATATAGCAAATAAGTGATGCACTCACATGAAAACCAAAGTCATTATATTCCTTATTATCACTGCATAAATTATATTAATTATTGCTTTTTTTAAAATTGAAGTTAAAATAGTATCAAATTTTGACGCTGCTGAAGTAAACCTAAATTCTTTACAATTTAAAAATTGTTTGGTATTTCTAGAGAACTATAAACCAAATTGTACTCCAGCAGTACAAAAAAGAAAAATGTGAAAATAAAAGGGGGTGAAAAACAATGTACATTTTCTGCCGATGACAAAATGAAAATATTTTATTTATAGTGGATGGAAGACTAAAATAAACTGAATAACATGGTAACTTTTTATTCTATCCATATTCACTGGATATAAGCAATCGCATGCTCTGATTGGCTACTAGGCTATTGACTCGTATACCGTGGGAAGAGAAAAACAAAATGGCGGAGTGTGTTGCTGAACCAACCAAGGATTAAATAAAAACTCTACTCGACCCCCCCCCGAAAAAAAAAAAGAAACCCAGAATAAAAGTATTTGATGGTAAGAGCTTTTTTTTCTCAAGAATTATTACAGCAGTTTTCACAAATTGCTCCTGTCATTTTATCAGTTTGTTTATATTGAGTGGAAATAATTTTGTCAGATGTTTTGTATAAAGTTATCATATTTGCAAAAAAATAAAAATGGTCCGTTTCTCAAAATCCAGTGACTTTGGATCAAATAAAACTGCTATTCCACTCAGTCTCGTCATACATTGCTTATAGCTGCTATCGGCTCATGTACGACTCGATTTCGTGGAATTACTGTTAATTATAACAGTTTTTTTTTAATAGATTTCGTATGTGAATACATAGTTGTTCTTTTTAAACTTGCACAATCAAAATACTTTTTTTATTACAATATTTTCCATTTATTCCTCGCCTGTTTCCAGACAAAGTAAAAGTAACTCCGAACCTATTCCACACTGCTACTGTTTGTTTAAAATATAAAACGTAAAGATTATTGTGAAATACAAATAATTATCGTCAGTTATCTAATTTTCTTTACTAACAAGGTGAGTCCTTTAGACCTTTTAGACATTTTTGACCTCTTGCTTTGTATTCACTTTTTTTGAATGCTGGTGTAATGTTTCACGTAACCACTTTAATCACAAACATCCGAGTCGAGACCTGTGGACCAGACACGACCCGCTGCCTTGTTTCACTCAGTCTGTACAAACTTCGAACAGAATAAAAAATTAAATTAAAGCTGGATGGAAATGTCCAGTCTCAGAAATCGAGAGAGGGTCCCAGTGGAGGTGATTTACAAGGCCACCACTTGGCTACACTGTTGCTCAGAAAACGCAAACGATGATGTTCTTTCCACTCATCAAAGCCAAGACTTGTTGACCAAACAGCCTGCTGCCTCATTTCATATTAAAACAGCCCATCGTGCATGACTAGGACTAGTAGTAGGACTAGTAGTGGACTAGTTGACTAGTCGTCTTTTCCATAGTAAAAGCAGAAAACAAGGAGCGCAGTACACTTCGTACAAAGTGGGAGGAAAGGAGTCGTCTTTCCCAGCAGAGTCTTCCACACTTTCTCGGGGACTGGAGAACAACTTTATCTAGTGTGATCTATTACATTTAGACCGTGTTTCTTCTCGATCTATTGTCTGTGCAACATCTAAAATAAATATATATAAAATATAGTACTGTGAAAAAGGTTGTTGGGCATTTTTCGTCTTGTATAGAGATGTATGTATAGCTCCAAAGTTTTTGGCACCCTTGGTAAAAGCGAGTAGAAAATCGCATACGAAAAAAATGTCTTTGTGGATGGTTATCCCCCCGCTGGCCAAAAGGCCTGAAGGGAGATTGTCGTGGCGATTTCCGTCCGTCCATCCATCCCGGGAAGGGTGCTCACCTTCTGAAATCAACTCCTCTCAGGATTTTTGGATGAATTTCACAGAACTTGGCAGAATTCTTTGTTATATGTTGGTAATACGCATATTGTAATTTCGTTCAATTCAGTCACATTTTACCAGAGTTGTGGCTTTTGATTAGCAGTTTTATACTTTCACAATTTCATGAAGGTGTGCTTATGTAACCCCTACGCCTAAGTGTGGGCGTGGTCTGTGGCATTTACCCCTGTGATGGGAATCAAAAACAACACATCAGATATATGTGGCTATGGCGTTTCAGCATTGTTTATTCTGCCGGCTTCTTCACTTTTCATTCGTAACTATTCCTTAACTGAACAAAGAATTAATGCACATACACTGACTTAATCTTACACATACCAATACACTTGCTTGACATTGTACTGATATGCCCTTGAACCTTTAACATTGCATGGATACAAATAAGTGGATCTTTTAATAGTACATCTGTAAGTACTGAATTCAACACTGCACTGACACCAGTCAGTTGGTAGGCATATTTACATTCAAAACAACATACTGCATTAAACAACAAATTATACACACTGTTCTTTAGAAAACAACATAATATATAATGTGATATTCTCTGGTTGTGAGTCATTAAACTCATTGCTTCACTGAACTTATTACTCCTCTTCAGAAAGCAAATGTATTACATTCACTACAAAAGGGTTCCAATTTCCCCTGTCATTACATTCACACTACAAACGCCAGTAGCAGTTCAGCTTTTACAAAATAAGTTTACAATTCACTCGAGTGTTGGCAATTCAAAAGAATACTCACATATGGGTAATGGTACACTAGTATTGTTACAGAAGCACGTCAGGCTTTGCTATGTATAGGGCTAATCACCAGCTAATCACGTTTTGAACAACTCGATCTAACTTTCATTACAGTTTTAAATTTCACGCAATACCTCGCTAAAACACATCTATCACTCTTTAGTGGTTGATCCAGAAACACGTTTTAAAAAAAAACAGTTTTACTGACCTGTGATGGGAATCAAAAACAACACATCAGATATACGTGGCTATGGCGTTTCAGCATTGTTTATTCTGCCGGGTTGCCAGTGGTCACGTCCAGTTCCCATCACCTACGGTAGAGCGCCCTCTGCGGCCGTGGCATGAAATGCTCAAAACTGGTAGATAATACCACATGTAAATACAGACATAAAGAGAATGTCCATGGTATAAAAACCCTTGTAAATTATGTATCTTTTTAGAGTTTGACTGAATTACTAATAAACCCAAGGAATTACTTTTGCCCTCATTAATTACTTCTCAATAAGTATTTAATATGTAATGTGTGGTGTGTCATGTATGCAATTATTAAATGTTCTTAACCAACCCACTACACTCGCCCCCTCTTAAAAGCTGTCTCCGGACAGGTCCCACCCAATTCCACTACTTTTAACCACTATAATAGTTCGGACGGGGGTTCTAGTATGGTACACTACAGAGGTAGTACAGCTGGGGAATGTAGCATGGTGGGAAGCCCTGCATTACTGGGGCGGGGTAGTCAGGCAAAGACGAAAGACTGTTTGCATCCACTCTACAGGGTCTATATACTGGCTGACCTAGTGTATCATATGTCAGTATCTCTCTTGGTCATGCAACTCTACTCGATCTTCTCACCCCTTCTCTTTCTTCTCCATCCAACTCCTCGTCATCCTCTTCTTGACCTCCCTGGTCCGTCATTCCTTCTTCTCCTTGCCTTTCTGTCTCATGTCCATCACGTACCTCCTCAGGTGGAGGCTTGTTGCCGGCTTCCGTCTCTACTGCATCCTCCAGCTCTTGTTCTCCATGGTGAGTGTCATCAGGACTTAACTCCCTGGCTGTCGGACGGAGCATGGACTCTGCATCGGCAACTTGAGGCACCCCTTTATCATCACGGAACCGTTCTTTTCTGAAATTGTACACTGGAATTTCATCCACAGGTCTTCCGAGATAACTGAAGCTTTCCCCATCCGAACTGTCTGCCTCAGCCTCCACTGGTGGAACTGCTTGCCGCTGCTTGCATCTTTCTTTTACTAGTGCTCTCTGTTCAGTCACTGTATCTTCGGCAGGCAGGTCATTGATTGGCAACAGGAGATTGCGGTGCAGGACTCTGAGAGCTTGGGTGCCCGTCTCTGGTCGCACCTTATACACTGGTCCATCTCCAATCCGTTCTACCACCCGATGCACTGTCTTCTCCCAATAAGCCCTGAGTTTCCCGGGACCTCCTCTTTCTGATAGGTTCCTCACCAGTACTCTGTCTCCTACTTGGAGTGTGAAACCTCTTGTGCCACGGTCATAGTACTTCTTACTCTTGGTCGATGAGTTCTTGCTGTTCTGAGCTGCGATCTGGTAAGCTTCCCGCATCCGCGTGGCCCACTTTTCTGCAAACTGCTTCCGGTTCGACGTTTCTGTGCTAGACTGAGTGCCAAACAAGAGGTCAACTGGCAATCTCGGGTTTCTGCCATACAGGAGGAAAAAGGGTGAATAGCCAGTTGCCTCATGTCTCGTGCAATTGTATGCATGCACAATGTGGGACAAGTGCTCCTTCCAATCACTTTTTTTCTCTTCGTGTAATGTACGCAGCATTTGAAGAAGTGTCCTATTCACCCTTTCTACGGGGTTACCCTGGGGGTGATACGGAGTGGTCCGTGAGTGAGAGACCCCAGACAGCTGTTCTAGTCTATGGAAAAGGGTATTCTCGAACTCACGACCCTGGTCGTGGTGCAGCTTCTCTGGAAAGCCAAAACGGGGAATAAAGTCTTGGAAAATCTTTTCGGCTGCAGTTTTTCCAGATTTATTCCGTGTGGCGTAGGCTTGTACGAAGCGTGTAAAGTGATCAACAAGTACCAGTATGTATTCATAGCCCCCTTTGCTGGTCTCTAGATGCAGGTAGTCCACACAGACTAACTCAAATGGAGCACTTGAGGTAATGCAGCCCATAGGAGCTTTCTGGTGGACATTAGGGTGTTTTTGCTTTATACAGGCACATTTCCTCAAAACATACTCCTCTATCTCCCGTTGCATAAACGGCCAGTAAAATCTTTCTCGGGCTAAATGGATAACCTTATCTGCACCAATGTGTCCCATTTCATCATGTAAGCTTTTAAGTACCACTGTCTTCAGCTTCCTGGGGAGGACTAGCTGCTTATACTTCCCACTAGTTCTGTAGAGAACTCCATGTTCTACACTCAACTTATTCCACTCGTACAGTAGCCTTCTCCCCTCTGGTGTCATAAGCTCCTTGTCTTTGTTGTTGGGGATCCATCCATTCTGTTTCCTCCGCAAGATGTCTCTAATGGCTGGATCCTCATGCTGTGCCCTTTCCAGGTTTTCAGGTGTAACTGAGGCCACATTGGTTATAGGCACATCAGTCTCACTATCATGGCTGAGCTGTAGGACCGCTGTCATTGGCACCTCGTCATTTGTCACTACCTTACTACCCTGCCATACAGCTGACACAGTCTCCGGAGACAAGGACTGAGTGTGCTCATCAAGATGGTCCAGGAGCTTGAGTGGGTATCTGGATAGGGTGTCAGCGTCCGCATTCATTTTCCCAGGTCGGTATTTGATATCAAAATGAAAGTCTGCTAACTCACCCACCCACCTATGACCCACAGCATTCAGTCGAGCTGTGCTAAGATCATAAGTTAACGGGTTATTGTCGGTGTAAACAGTAAAGGAGGGTGCATAATAAAGGTAATCACGAAATTTATCGCATATTGCCCATTTTAATGCCAAGAATTCTAATTTGCCAGAGTGCAAGTGGTAATTTCGTTCTGCTGGGGTCAACGTGCGGGACCCATATCCTATAACCCGTAGCTTGCCATCCTGATGCTGGTATAGCACCGCTCCCAACCCTTCATTGGATGCGTCTGTATGTAACACAAAAGGTAGCTCAAAGTTGGGATAGGCTAGGATGGGCGGATTTGTGAGCATTTCAATGAGCCTGCAGACCACTTCTTGATGTTTTACTGTCCAGACTATTGGTGTCCTGGATGGAAGCTGGCCGCTTTGCTTCTGCTTTGACAACGTCCTGACTCCTTTTGATTGTCGTTTGATTGGCTCCACAGTCATATCTGATGAGCACAGCAACTCGAACAAGGGTCGAGCCAGCCGGGAGAAGTCTTAAATAAATGATCTGTAGTAGCTTAAGAAGCCTAGCAGCTTCCGAATGTCTCCTACTGTGCGTGGCTCCTTTTCTTGTAATGCTCTTACTGCCTCAACATCTTTTGGATCCATTTGGATGCCATCTTCTGATATCAGGCGCCCTATGTATCGGACTTGTTTTTTAAACACCTCACACTTTTTGGGATGAAGCCTAATGCCATGTTCCCTCATGCAACACAGCACTTGTCTTAAATTGTCCACATGATCCTGAAATGTCTTTGAGTAACAAAGAACATCATCTAAGTATGGAACGCAAGTTTCATCCCTGATACCTTCCAATACCTCCTCCATGCACCTTTGGAAGGCGGCTGGGGCGTTCGTAAGGCCGAACGGGATGCGAACCCACTCATATAAACCCCATGGTGTACTGAACGCAGTCAACCCCCTCGACTCTTCACTGACAAACCCCTGGTGGTAAGCGCTCCCTTGATCTAAAATAGAAAACCAGGAGTTGCCCCCTAGCCTGTCCAAGAGGTCCTGAATCCGAGGTAGAGGGTGGCGGTCAGGAATCGTCTTGCGGTTGAGGTCTCTGTAATCAACACACAAGCGTAGACTGCTGTCTTTCTTCCGGACACACACCACTGGAGATGAATACGCAGATTCGGACTTCCTGACCCAGCCTCTGTCCAACAGATTCTGCACATATTCCTTGACCTCTCGGAGCAGGGGTTTCGGAATTGAATTGTAACTTCTCTGCACAGGGTGATTGTCTGACAGATTGATTTTTAGCTTCAGATTAGGAATGCACCCAATGTCGCCATCCTCTTCCGCGAAGACATCGGATTCCTCGTAAAGCATCTGTTTGACTATTTCCTGTTCTACACTGGGAAGGTGACGTACATCCACTGGTGGGTGCCATAGCTTGCGATTCTCTCCGGGTGTGTTCCCTGCATTAGTAGCACATACACTGGGTGAGTACAAGGCATTGTCAGGCTTTTTTCTGGTTGGTCCTTGAAGCGTGGCCCTGTTGTCAATTGGTTTGCTGTCCAAAATTGGCTCAAGGGTGCCGAGTATCGTTCGCTTGGGCAAAAAGATGTCATGCTCAGTTGTATTGTATACTGGCACTGACACCCTCTTTGAAACAGCACCATGTACATCCACGAGTGCAGGCAAAGCCTCTAAGCCCTCGGGGATAGCCCCCTCAAGGCATGGCTCAAACATCATGTTGCCTTGCATAGGCATTGGTTTAAAGCGGCACTGGATGTCAAGCAATTGACCACTGCTCACCATCACCCCTATCTTGCCCAGTTTCACAACGCTCATGCTTGGCACATCCAGAGCTTCTTTGACCGCTGACACTAGGCATTCAGCGGTCCGCCGCTGCACACTCATTGCCTCCGACAGCAAGTCACATAGTTTGACTGTGTTTGTGTTCGGGCCACTGCCTTTAATTATTTCTTCAATAACATTGAACCCGACCAAGGGATTATCAATGTAGTTTGTGACGACAAGCATTGGTACATTGATGGCTATTTCTCCTCCTTTACCACTCTTAATTTCTAGTAAAAGGCTGACCCACCCCTCAAAGGGTATCTCTGTTCCATTTGCTGCAGTGACATGGAGTTTGTGGTCGGCCAAGAGGCTCTCTATTGATTGCATTTTGACCTCTGGCAACTTCTGTTGGAGCCATGACCTACCGACGACACTGACCTGGGCTCTGCTGTCGAGCAGTACTTCAGCTTCGACTCCACCCAGGTGACAGTTCAGGAGGCATTTGCTTCCAATCAACCCTGCCATACGTTCTCTCTTGTCATGGGGTTGGCCTGGTGTCATCATGGCATCACTCTGAAGACAGTGGAGTGTAGCTTGTGTACCCCTGTAGCCCTCTGCTGGTCGTTGTCCGGGTTGCCTGGTCTGGTTTCCCATCTGTGTAGTCTGAGAAAGACAACCAACCGATCTGTGGCCTGACTGCCCGCATTTGAAGCAATGGGTACAACGCTCATTACCTTGTGACACACAGGTCTGGCACCTCCCTTTTGTGTCAGTCTTTGTGGCTGATTTCTGTCTTACGACTGCAATGTCTACAGGAGTCGCCATTCGTTCCAGGCTCTTTGCTAACACTGAAACCTGAGTAGTAAGGTCATGGATAGCATCGCGATTT
>JAPEIY010000018.1:4964507-4975311 GCA_026122135.1 Cathorops aguadulce | reverse complement strand
ACCAAACTAATAAATATCGGTGCTCAGCGAGCACCTCAGTGTGATCAGCTGTTCGTTTAGCGACAGAATGATGGAACGGTCAATGCACGCTCAAAGGGAAACCTGCGCATGCGCACACGCACGGACTTCCTCTGTCTGCTTGGCTGCGCAAAGCGAGCGATTTCATGCACATTATTTGCTTGGGAATCCCCTCAAATTAAATAAATTCCCAGCCAAAGAATAGCCTGATATTTTGTGAGATATTACAGAATTAAACATATAATCACAATGATCAAATTTCAGAGGGAACTAAATTTCACCGATTTTATGAAATCGAAAGGCCGTCTAACTTTAAGTATTTTGGGTAGGGATGGTGATAATTCAGCGTTTGCCAGAGAAACACAGCCTCAATGGTTCTGACTTTCCTTTGGATTTCTTCTTTGCTATGGATTCTGAATTTACTTTGGATAAAAACGTCTGTTGAATGGATAAACATGTAAACCTAACTTTTTTTTTTTTTTTAATCACAAATCACTTAGACATGAGGCAGAATAAAACCCACAGAGTTGAGTATTAAATGTCCAAAACCTTCTCTCTAGGATTCAGAAACTTAACCTTTAACACAAGCCTGAAATTATTAAATTGGCATGATCGATAGCATTGCATGTTTCTTTCATTCATTAATCTTGGTCAGGGTTGTGGATCGAGAGCCTGTCTCAGGAACACAATGCATGGAGGCAAGAATACATCCTGGTTAAGAGGCCAAAACAAGCCAAAGCACCTGCACGGCAACATCTCTACATTTTCCATGAAACTTTATGACTCAGAAATCTTACATGCTTTAAGCATTATAAACTGCACTTTTAAAACGCTGAACTACCACAACATCCTTGTTTATTTCAATACTTGACGCAAATTAAGACGTGGTCCCACCAATCGTCCCACTCGCAGTGTTGTTGAATGAGCTTGGATTATATTGCACCATTATCCACAACTTTGGTTTTGCTTAAAATTCCTCACAGGCGATTATGAGTATCACATTCCTTCACGTTCTTCTTTTCAAGGAGACGCTGCTTCACAATTTCTTGCTAATTCAAGTACAGACTCACTGTAAACACTCAACTGAGTACCATGTTGATGTGTTGTGTCCACACCAAATACTGTAAAGTATCCCCTATCCAATACGACATGACAGATGATTGACACATCCCTTATTTGACACAGGACCAACATCAGCGCTCTGAGTATTAGCCAATTCCTCCTGATACTGATCAAATGCTGTAAAAGTTGTTGGTTCGGTTTCAGCTAACGATGTGTTTAATGGAAATCCCAATTCTAATCGAGCTACTTTTCTATGCAGTAAAAAGGAGAAAATGATCAGTCAGCATCACATGCCTTCATTTCATGGATTAAAAGGATGGCGGTGGATAAAAATGGAACTAGTTCCATTCTGAGCAAGTGCTGTTTTAGTATCAGTCTGATGTTGATAATTAGATAGTGCGTTCATCATCATCATCATCATCATCAGGGAGACCGATATATTACAACAAAACAGTTTAGACAATTTTTAGGGAAAAAGCCTACACTGCCATGAGCAAAGCCATCCATCCATCCATCCATCCATCCATCCATCCATCTGATCTACTTATTTAAAAAATGTTATTAGCCCTCAATTGTCCAGAAACAGTCCTGCACATCCATGGACCTGAGCAGGACTGGAAACATACACACTGTAATTCAAGTGCAAATTACATATACTGTGACTATACAGTAATGTGTGCTCCATGTGTTAAAACAGAGCTATTTGTTCCCAAAGACTTGCTGGCCTCTCAGAGGGGGGAAAAAAACAAACTTTTGCTATAAGAAAAGCAGAATGTATGCAGAAATAAACCTTGTAAAGGAAAAAAAAACATTACAGAACTAAATGGAGCTGAAAGAGCAACCTGGTTAATACTTTCCATAAAAGTTAATAAAAATAATCATAAAAAAGCTTTTAAAACACTCAATTCAGTCTGGAATTGTAAATTTCAGTGCTTTTCCTTTAGATACCTGGTTTGTAGTATTTAATAAAAAGAACAGAGCTGTTGAGGTGCATTTAAAAAAAAAAAAAAGAGTTCCATTATAAATATGAAAATTCTCCTCAAACACACACTGACTGGTTCCCAAACATGTGAGAACTTTTCGCATTAGTCCTGTGGTTTTATTGATCGTCAGGCAAAGTATGGCTGAAAACGGAGGTGGGGGGGGGGGACTAACTAAGAGTAGCAGAAGGAAGGAGTGTGTGAGTAGAAATGCAGCATGGAGTGTGGGCCAGCAGAGGACGCTGTTTTCATACGATTTTCTTGATGCTTGGCCTCTTGAAGCTGCCGGCGCTGCGTTGCTTCTGCACGTGGCTGGCTGAGCCGTGTCGCGCACGTCCACTGGTGGGAACCGCCGCGCTCGGAGACAACTCCACGTTCTCCTTATCAACACCTGCAGAGTGACAGCACACACTGAAAGAGCTGCTAAGAGACATGAGGAAGAGAGAGAGAGAGAGAGAGAGACTCTCGTAAAAGAACCAGAGCCGGAAAGATGGAGACTGGAGATAGTTTGCCAAATAATGCAATTTTATTCCAGATTATTCACATTAGTCACACCCGAATGTGTGAGCAACCAATCATCTTCCCTGACTCCACCCCACTGGTGCTGACTGACATGACAACAGGAGGAAATAAAAGAAATAAAAAACAAAAATAACAATTGTGAAAGAGTATGATGAAATAATATCTCAAGTTATGCATTTCTTTATTGACTTATTTCACAGTATCGCTTGAATCTTCCATATATTTATTGCTGCACTTTTTTTTTAATGATTTATTTTATTTTTAAATGGACTAACATGCCATTCCATGTAATCCCTCTGTAAATCTGGAAAATATCTATCGAAAAGTTCAACTTGACCAATAACTCGTCTTTTAAGGCATAATAATCATCAGGATAATATAATTTATCTTTTATTCTATAATTCATATTAATTAATGCATCATTTAATCTAATTGCAATGTAATATATTACGTTTTCATGGCTGAAACCTTCATAATTTACTTTAGAATTTGTGCCTAAGAGATGTTTCAAGGTTACATTAACACCAAGTTAATGGTAGTGAACATTTTCATAGCTGCTGGAACAACACCCCCACTAAACAAACACGAAGCAATGCGCATAGTCAAATCAGGCTAATGCAAAAAGGATGCGACCTTGCTGCGTAACAGGCCATCCTCGGGTTCTGTGGAAATTTTATACTTTTTTTTTTTTCTAAAGTCAATTGAATTGTAATTTAAAACCAGTTTTGAAGTGCTCTGAAAGTGCACCTGAAAGCATTTAAAAGCTGTTAAAGCAGGTACGGCGTCGTGCCGTGTGCTCATACAGTAGCAAGCGCAGAGACGAGGACAGGTCATGCATTTTTTTTTCCTTTGACCGATGATGTGTTGTTTACAGTATGTCCATGTCAGCTTGAGGAATGTTTGTAGCGTGAAGTATAACATCAAGTAAATTTAAAATTGAAACAATTTGAGGCAAATTAAGGCCTGAAAAGTGCCCCTCAGTACAGAATATATGGTTTAGTGTGTGTTGGGTTGGATGAATGTGTTTGTATGGGCAGCAATTGTGGTGCAGTGGTTAGCACTGTCGCCTCACGGTGACTTCTGGGTGCTCCGGTTTCCTCCACCGCCCAAAGGCGTACGGTGAAGTTAACTCTACTGGCTACTCTAAACTGCCCATAGGTGTGAATGGTTGGGTGGGACCTGCTCTACATCCACCCTGGTCAGCTCTCCTGAGTTAGGTAACAAATGTGCATTTAACAGTCAACTACAGCTGACAAAGAAGAGGGAGGGGTGTGTGTGTGTGTACACTGACCTGCTGAGTGTTGTGAGGTCGCCAGTGAGGTCATGGAGTTGGAGAGGTTGAGGTTGGCAGTGATGCTGAGCTGGCTCTGGACCGGAGGTGGATACGGAGACGTAGGTGTCCTCAGCGCCTCCTCGCTGCCTTCCTCATCAATCCCGGGCAGATAGGTGTCAATCAGAGCATCGAGAAACTTAACGATCAACTCGGCATAACCCGGGATCTGGTTTTGCTGTGGGCAGAACAACACCGGCTCAGATTAAAGAAAGAAAAGCTAAGCCATCAGATACCAAGCACCATTTAGCATAATGTTTTTATATATATACACACACACACACACACACACACACACACACACACACACAGTATATAAATGTGAAAGCAAATAATTCAGTTAAAAACTAAAAAAAGCATAAAACCAAAAACAAGACGTGTTTAAATAAGCTACTGAATTTGAATCACAGACTTCCAGTTTTATTAGTTTTTTTTTTTTTTAATAGAACCATTAATTACTTTAGGGCGACGTGTCCCAAAATTCACCGCTATTTTTTCCTGCTTCACCATGACCCAATTCAAGATACTACGTCATGCATCACGTTTTGGGCTTTCCCTGTTCGCACAAGGCATTGTGGGATACAAATTTGAAACAGGAGAGAAAAATGGAGGATGTGAGTGTGCGAATGAAATGTGGAAGACCGACTACAGTAACAGAAAGCGAGAAGAAAAGATGTTATGTTGCAAAGGAAAGGAAATGCAGGACCAAACTAATAAATATTGGCGGTCAGCGAGCACCTCGGTGTGATCAGCTGTTTGTTTCGCAACAGAACAATATAACTGTGTTAGTGCATGGTCAAAGGTAAACCAGCGCATGGGCACACAGACCCTCTGTCTGCTTGACTGCACGAAGCGAGCAATTTCATGCACATCATTTGCTAGGGAATCCCCTCAACTTAAATAACTTCCCAGCCATAGAATGACCTGATATTTTGTGAGATATTACAGAAATAAACATATATCACAATGACCAAATTTCAGAGGGAACTAAATTTCACCGATTTTATGAAATCGAAAGGCCATCAGAAAAGAAGTGACTCAGTAAAATATTAATTTTCCACAATATGTTCATCCCTCTAGTTTCTGCATGATTGAGTGTATCGGAGTTTGGCTTTGTGAGCGATCAAGTGATGTGATGATGAAACAAGGGAAAATCGAATTATGCAATATGCAGGTGTCATACAAGGAAGCAGGATTAATTTTAGTCATACAAGGAAGCAGGATGAATTTTAATTTATCGTAAACCCTCATCTGCAGTTTCTTCACCTGTTTTTTCTTGTCCTGTCATTTTGGTATTGAAAGACTACATGAAGTTAAAATCACAAACATGACAGCAAACATGTGAAGATGTGCAAGAAGTCTGTGCAATACCTCTGCTGTAGTGTTCACAATTTAATAATTATATGTCAGTTTAGATTTTAGGATAATACCTAATTAATTAATTATCCTTGGTCTTTTACATTTTACTAATTAATTAATTAATTAATTAATTAATTAATTAATTAATTAATTAGTAAAATGTAAAAGACCAAGGATAATTAATTAATTAGGTATTATCCTAAAATCTAAACTGACATATAATTATTAAATTGTGAACACTACAGCAGAGGTATTGCACAGACTTCTTGCACATCTTCACATGTTTGCTGTCATGTTTGTGATTTTAACTTCATGTAGTCTTTCAATACCAAAATGACAGGACAAGAAAAAACAGGTGAAGAAACTGCAGATGAGGGTTTACGATAAATTAAAATTCATCCTGCTTCCTTGTATGACTAAAATTAATCCTGCTTCCTTGTATGACACCTGCATATTGCATAATTCGATTTTCCCTTGTTTCATCATCACATCACTTGATCGCTCACAAAGCCAAACTCCGATACACTCAATCATGCAGAAACTAGAGGGATGAACATATTGTGGAAAATTAATATTTTACTGAGTCACTTCTTTTCTGATGGCCTTTCGATTTCATAAAATCGGTGAAATTTAGTTCCCTCTGAAATTTGGTCATTGTGATATATGTTTATTTCTGTAATATCTCACAAAATATCAGGTCATTCTATGGCTGGGAAGTTATTTAAGTTGAGGGGATTCCCTAGCAAATGATGTGCATGAAATTGCTCGCTTCGTGCAGTCAAGCAGACAGAGGGTCTGTGTGCCCATGCGCTGGTTTACCTTTGACCATGCACTAACACAGTTATATTGTTCTGTTGCGAAACAAACAGCTGATCACACCGAGGTGCTCGCTGACCGCCAATATTTATTAGTTTGGTCCTGCATTTCCTTTCCTTTGCAACATAACATCTTTTCTTCTCGCTTTCTGTTACTGTAGTCGGTCTTCCACATTTCATTCGCACACTCACATCCTCCATTTTTCTCTCCTGTTTCAAATTTGTATCCCACAATGCCTTGTGCGAACAGGGAAAGCCCAAAACGTGATGCATGACGTAGTATCTTGAATTGGGTCATGGTGAAGCAGGAAAAAATAGCGGTGAATTTTGGGACACGTCGCCCTAAAGTAATTAATGGTTCTATTAAAAAAAAAAAAAACTAATAAAACTGGAAGTCTGTGATTCAAATTCAGTAGCTTATTTAAACACGTCTTGTTTTTGGTTTTATGCTTTTTTTAGTTTTTAACTGAATTATTTGCTTTCACATTTATATACTGTGTGTGTGTGTGTGTGTGTGTGTGTGTGTGTGTGTGTGTATATATATAAAAACATTATGCTAAATGGTGCTTGGTATCTGATGGCTTAGCTTTTCTTTCTTTAATCTGAGCCGGTGTTGTTCTGCCCACAGCAAAACCAGATCCCGGGTTATGCCGAGTTGATCGTTAAGTTTCTCGATGCTCTGATTGACACCTATCTGCCCGGGATTGATGAGGAAGGCAGCGAGGAGGCGCTGAGGACACCTACGTCTCCGTATCCACCTCCGGTCCAGAGCCAGCTCAGCATCACTGCCAACCTCAACCTCTCCAACTCCATGACCTCACTGGCGACCTCACAACACTCAGCAGGTCAGTGTACACACACACACACCCCTCCCTCTTCTTTGTCAGCTGTAGTTGACTGTTAAATGCACATTTGTTACCTAACTCAGGAGAGCTGACCAGGGTGGATGTAGAGCAGGTCCCACCCAACCATTCACACCTATGGGCAGTTTAGAGTAGCCAGTAGAGTTAACTTCACCGTACGCCTTTGGGCGGTGGAGGAAACCGGAGCACCCAGAAGTCACCGTGAGGCGACAGTGCTAACCACTGCACCACAATTGCTGCCCATACAAACACATTCATCCAACCCAACACACACTAAACCATATATTCTGTACTGAGGGGCACTTTTCAGGCCTTAATTTGCCTCAAATTGTTTCAATTTTAAATTTACTTGATGTTATACTTCACGCTACAAACATTCCTCAAGCTGACATGGACATACTGTAAACAACACATCATCGGTCAAAGGAAAAAAAAATGCATGACCTGTCCTCGTCTCTGCGCTTGCTACTGTATGAGCACACGGCACGACGCCGTACCTGCTTTAACAGCTTTTAAATGCTTTCAGGTGCACTTTCAGAGCACTTCAAAACTGGTTTTAAATTACAATTCAATTGACTTTAGAAAAAAAAAAAAGTATAAAATTTCCACAGAACCCGAGGATGGCCTGTTACGCAGCAAGGTCGCATCCTTTTTGCATTAGCCTGATTTGACTATGCGCATTGCTTCGTGTTTGTTTAGTGGGGGTGTTGTTCCAGCAGCTATGAAAATGTTCACTACCATTAACTTGGTGTTAATGTAACCTTGAAACATCTCTTAGGCACAAATTCTAAAGTAAATTATGAAGGTTTCAGCCATGAAAACGTAATATATTACATTGCAATTAGATTAAATGATGCATTAATTAATATGAATTATAGAATAAAAGATAAATTATATTATCCTGATGATTATTATGCCTTAAAAGACGAGTTATTGGTCAAGTTGAACTTTTCGATAGATATTTTCCAGATTTACAGAGGGATTACATGGAATGGCATGTTAGTCCATTTAAAAATAAAATAAATCATTAAAAAAAAAGTGCAGCAATAAATATATGGAAGATTCAAGCGATACTGTGAAATAAGTCAATAAAGAAATGCATAACTTGAGATATTATTTCATCATACTCTTTCACAATTGTTATTTTTGTTTTTTATTTCTTTTATTTCCTCCTGTTGTCATGTCAGTCAGCACCAGTGGGGTGGAGTCAGGGAAGATGATTGGTTGCTCACACATTCGGGTGTGACTAATGTGAATAATCTGGAATAAAATTGCATTATTTGGCAAACTATCTCCAGTCTCCATCTTTCCGGCTCTGGTTCTTTTACGAGAGTCTCTCTCTCTCTCTCTCTCTCTTCCTCATGTCTCTTAGCAGCTCTTTCAGTGTGTGCTGTCACTCTGCAGGTGTTGATAAGGAGAACGTGGAGTTGTCTCCGAGCGCGGCGGTTCCCACCAGTGGACGTGCGCGACACGGCTCAGCCAGCCACGTGCAGAAGCAACGCAGCGCCGGCAGCTTCAAGAGGCCAAGCATCAAGAAAATCGTATGAAAACAGCGTCCTCTGCTGGCCCACACTCCATGCTGCATTTCTACTCACACACTCCTTCCTTCTGCTACTCTTAGTTAGTCCCCCCCCCCCACCTCCGTTTTCAGCCATACTTTGCCTGACGATCAATAAAACCACAGGACTAATGCGAAAAGTTCTCACATGTTTGGGAACCAGTCAGTGTGTGTTTGAGGAGAATTTTCATATTTATAATGGAACTCTTTTTTTTTTTTTTAAATGCACCTCAACAGCTCTGTTCTTTTTATTAAATACTACAAACCAGGTATCTAAAGGAAAAGCACTGAAATTTACAATTCCAGACTGAATTGAGTGTTTTAAAAGCTTTTTTATGATTATTTTTATTAACTTTTATGGAAAGTATTAACCAGGTTGCTCTTTCAGCTCCATTTAGTTCTGTAATGTTTTTTTTTCCTTTACAAGGTTTATTTCTGCATACATTCTGCTTTTCTTATAGCAAAAGTTTGTTTTTTTCCCCCCTCTGAGAGGCCAGCAAGTCTTTGGGAACAAATAGCTCTGTTTTAACACATGGAGCACACATTACTGTATAGTCACAGTATATGTAATTTGCACTTGAATTACAGTGTGTATGTTTCCAGTCCTGCTCAGGTCCATGGATGTGCAGGACTGTTTCTGGACAATTGAGGGCTAATAACATTTTTTAAATAAGTAGATCAGATGGATGGATGGATGGATGGATGGATGGATGGATGGCTTTGCTCATGGCAGTGTAGGCTTTTTCCCTAAAAATTGTCTAAACTGTTTTGTTGTAATATATCGGTCTCCCTGATGATGATGATGATGATGATGAACGCACTATCTAATTATCAACATCAGACTGATACTAAAACAGCACTTGCTCAGAATGGAACTAGTTCCATTTTTATCCACCGCCATCCTTTTAATCCATGAAATGAAGGCATGTGATGCTGACTGATCATTTTCTCCTTTTTACTGCATAGAAAAGTAGCTCGATTAGAATTGGGATTTCCATTAAACACATCGTTAGCTGAAACCGAACCAACAACTTTTACAGCATTTGATCAGTATCAGGAGGAATTGGCTAATACTCAGAGCGCTGATGTTGGTCCTGTGTCAAATAAGGGATGTGTCAATCATCTGTCATGTCGTATTGGATAGGGGATACTTTACAGTATTTGGTGTGGACACAACACATCAACATGGTACTCAGTTGAGTGTTTACAGTGAGTCTGTACTTGAATTAGCAAGAAATTGTGAAGCAGCGTCTCCTTGAAAAGAAGAACGTGAAGGAATGTGATACTCATAATCGCCTGTGAGGAATTTTAAGCAAAACCAAAGTTGTGGATAATGGTGCAATATAATCCAAGCTCATTCAACAACACTGCGAGTGGGACGATTGGTGGGACCACGTCTTAATTTGCGTCAAGTATTGAAATAAACAAGGATGTTGTGGTAGTTCAGCGTTTTAAAAGTGCAGTTTATAATGCTTAAAGCATGTAAGATTTCTGAGTCATAAAGTTTCATGGAAAATGTAGAGATGTTGCCGTGCAGGTGCTTTGGCTTGTTTTGGCCTCTTAACCAGGATGTATTCTTGCCTCCATGCATTGTGTTCCTGAGACAGGCTCTCGATCCACAACCCTGACCAAGATTAATGAATGAAAGAAACATGCAATGCTATCGATCATGCCAATTTAATAATTTCAGGCTTGTGTTAAAGGTTAAGTTTCTGAATCCTAGAGAGAAGGTTTTGGACATTTAATACTCAACTCTGTGGGTTTTATTCTGCCTCATGTCTAAGTGATTTGTGATTAAAAAAAAAAAAAAAGTTAGGTTTACATGTTTATCCATTCAACAGACGTTTTTATCCAAAGTAAATTCAGAATCCATAGCAAAGAAGAAATCCAAAGGAAAGTCAGAACCATTGAGGCTGTGTTTCTCTGGCAAACGCTGAATTATCACCATCCCTACCCAAAATACTTAAAGTTAGACGGCCTTTCGATTTCATAAAATCGGTGAAATTTAGTTCCCTCTGAAATTTGATCATTGTGATTATATGTTTAATTCTGTAATATCTCACAAAATATCAGGCTATTCTTTGGCTGGGAATTTATTTAATTTGAGGGGATTCCCAAGCAAATAATGTGCATGAAATCGCTCGCTTTGCGCAGCCAAGCAGACAGAGGAAGTCCGTGCGTGTGCGCATGCGCAGGTTTCCCTTTGAGCGTGCATTGACCGTTCCATCATTCTGTCGCTAAACGAACAGCTGATCACACTGAGGTGCTCGCTGAGCACCGATATTTATTAGTTTGGT
>JAPEIY010000018.1:4877159-4887170 GCA_026122135.1 Cathorops aguadulce | reverse complement strand
TTAGAGTCACCAGTTAACCTAACCTGCATGTCTTTGGACTGTGGAGGAAACCAGAGCACCCAGAGGAAACCCACACAAACACGGGGAGAACATGCAAACTTCGCACAGAAAAGCCCCCGTCAGTCATTGGGCTCGAAACCAGAACCTTCTTGCTGTGAGGCGACAGTGCCAACTACTACACCACTGTGCTACCCCTAAATTATCCTATTAATTTTTTTTTTTTTTTTTTTAATTATTACCTGGATTTCTTTAAAGCTGCTTTGTGACAGTGTCCATTGTTAAAAGCACTATACAGTATGAATAACAATTAATTAAATATTTTAACTCTGGGGACTTAAAGTAATGGTACCACATTAAAGATTAAGCTTATTAGTTTTTACATCAGATCCATTTTTCCCTCTTGAAATGTATAAAATGGTGATGTTTAGGGTCATAAAAGCATTCATTTCAATTCTAAGAAAGTTTCAGAGAAAAAATTAAATGCAGAGAATAACACAGGTGTTTTTCACCTGTTGCAGTGATACAATGATCCTCTGCTCCTTCACAATGCAGTTTATAAGAGCAGTCATTCTCATTACAGGTGTAACATCTTCTCCCATTGATTGGCTGCTCTGGCATAACTTAAAAAAGAAGTGAATGTTATTAAAAGATAAACATCTCATACATATGTAATGAAAATTATAAATGGTTAAATATTTTCTTATCTTTACTCTTGCCATCTTACAATGTATGATTGGCCATAATAAGAAACATGCAAAACATTTTAATCACACACAGCAGACCATACCAATAAAGAGTTCCTAAATGTGGTAGAAATAAGATAATCACTGGTAGTTCTTTTATATGCGTTTTTAAAAATATGATTTTTGTTGATGGCAGTAAAAACACAGAATTGAACATTTAATCCTCTATCTGACTAAAAAAGTGTTTAGTTTTACCTGGCAGGGTTTTGTTGTTGCAAATATAATTTCTGCAGCATTGGGTATTGTTGGCAATTTTCACCAAACCAATATTCATACTTGCATTGACACAAATCTCTGGCGAGCCACAAGACATAAGATCATCCACTGCACGGAGTGTTAGACCAGATACACCACTTACGAGATCTGAAAAAGTTTCAAGATTTGTGCAATCATCCAGAAATTTGTCAAAGTGTATTATAAACAGGAAAACTCAAATATGGTAAAAATCTGTTTGTTTGTTTGTTTGTTTGTTCAGAATTCAGAGAAGCACACAAAATATCATTTTCACTTAGACGTTCTTTGATAATTTTCAGTTGGATGTTCTTATACTTACAGATGTCGACAGTAGTGGTTGTTCTGGCACACGTATCATTACACTCTGTGTATATATACTGATAACTTGTGTAATTGTACCCAGTAATTGGATAGCATTTTAGCGACAATGCTGAAGAGAAATGACAATAAAAACAGAGCCAGTTACACAATACATGCCAAGGAAATACTTGCTAGCTCATGCTAACTTTATGAAATGTGAGCTTTGCGTACCTCCTGAGAAAATCATGCAGATGAGCAGCAGTGTAATCTGTGTCTTCATTGTTGCTGGATAGAGGATGTTGAGAAGATGAAGCAGCCTTTATTTATTATAAATATGATAGGGTGTGCAGTTTTATAGTAATTCACAGTGGGCTGGGTCTAATGGGTGGGTCCAGGTACAAGTGATTACCCATATACTTCTTTATACTTCTTTATTTCCTCAAAATGACTTATCACTCATAACCATATGAGTGATAAGTCATTTTGAGGAAATAAAGAAGTATAAACTATAGTCATGAGCTTTGGGTAATGACCGAAAGAACAAGATCGCGGCTACAAGTGGCCGAAATGAGTTTCCTTCGCAGGGTGGCTGGGCGCTCCCTTAGAGATGGGGTGAGAAGCACAGTCACTCGGGAGGAGCTCGGAGTAGAGCCGCTGCTCCTCCACATCAAGAGGAATCAGTTGAGGTGGCTCGGGCATCTCTTTCGGATGCCTCCTGGCTGTGCGATTTAATATGCTATATGGCCGAAAATGTGTAGACACCTGATGTGTTTCTTCCCCAAACTGCTGCTACCAAGTTGGAAGGCAGAATTGTCTACAATGTCACTGAAACTAAGGGGCCTAAACCTGTTCCAGCATGACATGTTCTCAAAGTGAGCTCCACGAAGACATGGTTTGCTAAGGTTAGTATCGGAAGAACTCGAGTGTCCTGCATAGAGCCCTGACGTCAACTCCACCGGACACCTTCAGGATAACCTGGAACGTTGAGTGCACCCCAGGCCTCGTCCGACACCAGTGCCTGACTTCACTAATGCTCTTATGACTGAATGAGCAAATCCCCACAGCCACGTTCCAAATTCTCAAGCACCTTCTGGGAATGCCCCGAATTCTCCATCCATTTGGACATGCCTGATGAAGCGCTATTGGGATCATCAGGTAAGCTGCCCGAACCACTGGAATTGGCTCTGTTTGATTCAAAGGAGCAGTGTCTCTAATCAGAAGTCTCCTGCATTGTCGAGCTCCTCATTCTGTTACAAAGAGCAACCCTGCAGCGGAACCTCATTCCCATTGCCTGTACTCAGGCCCGTATCCTTTTGGTCACTACCTACCTTTCGTGAGGATGCAGAAATACCTGGCTGCTAGTGAAGGACTTGATGTATCTTGAGGGTGAGCATGTTGGTATTTGTTGTTTCATACAAAACAAACTTAATCTCTGTCATTCCAGCACCTGAAAAGGAACAGTACTTTTGGGGACTCGATCCCACCAGCAAGGCAGCCGAAATGGTGCTAAGCCAACTCTCTAAATCCAAGCAGTACTTCTTAAAGTCAACATAAACAATAGTGGCTTCTCACACTCGGAGACAGGACTACTGGTGCTCCAGGGCCTCTCAGCGACCTCGATACCATGATCAATGCATTCTCTTGCTTTCCCATACGTGTTCCTCAATATTATTTGCCCGAAGCAAAAATATTGATTTGGTGGTGGTTGTGTGTATAAAGGTTTGGAGAAATTGTTCACTGTATTAACAATAATGAATAAGTAAGAGGCTGCACATGTTGCAACCAGATGAGGCACTTAAACAACATGCAGTGTTTTTAATAGAGCGATGGTGGGCAGCAATAAAGTGCAGTCGTCTCTGAATGCTCTCTATTAGCATTGCTAAAAAGGACACATTTAGCATAGTGGGTTCATTTTTGAATGCGACTGCAGAAACAATAAAAGGGTAATTTTAGTGTAGGATGGAGAACTGATGCTATAATGTAGATATTTTTAAAAAAAAGCCATTTACCTCAAGAGCCTGAACATCTGGCTCTGACGATAAGACGTGAAGGCTAAATACAAGTTAGCAGCTGAGAAGTACAGCAGAACGTGCCATAAACGAGTTCACTTAGACTCTGTTCACTCGGACCTGGGTGGAAATCTGAGTTTATGCTTTAGTGTTGAGAGCTCTTTGACAACACTTCTGCTTGGCCGACCTTAAAAGCTTTTGTGCAAGCATAACTTTCTCAAATTAGAGAGTCCCAAGACCTTAATTATTCCATTGAATTGGGGTCAAGGATGGACCGCAACAATGTAATTACATTAGATCAGCCACAACTCAAAGGTTATTATAGACATTTGCCACCGCACGGGTAAGTAACAGCTCAATAAAGATAAAAGAAAAAATGGCATTGGTGAATAGCAAAGGAGGATATTGGCTGAAGACATTTTGAGAACAAATAAAAAGCAATGTGCAATCATGGACCCTGCCTGTACGCCTATACTTATCTGTGCTTTCTTATTCACACCCATCTTCACGGATGTGTGGGTTGTTCCCTCCCGTAGGTCATTTGGTTAATGCAGATTTTAGTCTTCACAGGCTCTTAACTAGTTTTTAATCAGCAATTATTAACGAGCTGGAAGGCTGTGCAGGCTCTGGGCTCTCTAGCCGCAGGAGAGTGCCCATCAATATGTCACATCAATTACTGAAAACCAGGCTGTGCTGAGGGAGGGGGAGAATGATGGTGGGGATGGTGGATAAGAGACTAAACTACTTTCTATCATATCTAATAGTGTATTACTTCTGGAAGTGTTAAAGGTATAAAGCTTTGGAGATGTACTGGGGATTCATTTATGAGAGGAAAAAAAAATGCTTCTCTCAAACCGCTGGAATGCACAACTTGTGGCAGTAAATCAGCGGCCAAACAAGTCTTAAGTTCGTTATTTGATCCCACTCTGGACATCACTGTAGAGCCCTTGATCACAGCTCTTGACCTGCAAGTAATTAATGCACTGCATGTCTCTTTGAGCAGAGCTTAGTATTATTAAAATCCTGGCACCAGAAGGTTTGACCTCGAAGTCAATGTCGCATCTGTTGCTTTCTGCTTTCTTCAACAGTGTGCATGTTTACCTCAACTCATTCTAAACATAGTCCTGACACTTGCATCCCTATCAGACATATCAGTAATTGCCAATTAAGCATGCCAGTGCTTCAGACTGCTGCTTAATTGCTGTTAATGAGAGTCGAGGCACTGCAAGGTGTGCGCAGGCGTCCTGCAGATTCATAAACAAGTTCCTTATAAAGCAGATGCCCTACTGTACACCGGAGCATGAATATGCATGCCAGTCGATTCGCCTCGGCTTGGACTCATTTCAGAGCCAATCAGGCTGACGTGCCTCAGCGCTCCCAGTGAGTAAATGCCACTTCGTTAGATTTACCGCTACACAACTTAAAGCCCTAAGCTCACATGCACATATTAAACAGATGAGAGCGTGTTTGTGGGTAAGTGTGGTGTGGTCTTGGCTCCCAGTATGTGGGATGATGGTGTCGGCATTGCAGGTGCTATGCACTAAGCTCTTGCAGGGAGCTGCAACTTTTTTCAAAATGTCTCACACCTGCATATGCTAATTGGTGCAGACTGCACCTCAAGAGTCCGTTATCACATACACAAGAATGTCAGATCACAAAATGACAGTTTCGTTTTCTCCCAGAGCAATACTTGAAATGTGAGCTGAACATAGACCAGAGGTTGGCCCAAGGATTAATCTGGGTAAGGTGAGGTTTAGTCAGTTGGTTTACTAGAGGTTGGCCCGAGGTTTAATCTGGGTAAGGCGAGGTTTAGTCAGTTGGTTTACTAGAGGTTGACCCAAGGTTTAATCTGGGTAAGGCGAGGTTTAGTTAGTTGGCCCACCAGAGGTTGGCCCAAGGATTAATCTGGGTAAGGCGAGGTTTAGTCACTTGGTTTGCCAGAGGTTGACTCAAGGATTAATCTGGGTAAGGCGAGGTTTAGTCAGTTGGCCCACCAGAGGTTGGCCCAAGGATTACTCTGGGTAAGGTGAGGTTTAGTCACTTGGTTTACCAGAGGTTGGCCTGAGGTTTAGTCAGTTGGTTTACCAAAAGTTGGCCCATGGTTTAATCTGGGTAAGGTGAGGTTTAGTCAGTTGGTTTGCCAGAGGTTGACTCAAGGTTTAATCTGGGTAAGGTGAGGTTTAGTCAGTTGGCTCACCAGAGGTTGGCCCAAGGATTACTCTGGGTAAGGCGAGGTTTAGTCAGTTGGTTTACCAGAGGTTGGCCCGAGGCTTAGTCAGTTGGTTTACCAGAAGTTGGCACATGGTTTAATCTGGGTAAGGCGAGGTTGTGTCAGTTGGTTTGCCAGAGGTTGACTCAAGGTTTAATCTGGGTAAGGTGAGGTTTAGTCAGGTGTCACACCTTTGGCTGCTAGATCACATTTTAAGGCTTTCTTCATATTTATCCAAATGTTCTCAGAACACTGTAGAATCCTTGTCTCGTTGTGCATTGTAGGAATATAATCAGCATCCAATATATTGAAGTGTCCACCTTCTGTTACTCCACCAGTTTTGGTCTTGAAAAATATTGTAGATCTATTGTTGGCAGGAAGTGAGACATCAACATGGACCAACCAACCAACACTGTGCTGAAATGGGCTGTATATCAATTCTTGAAAGCTTGTTTCCCAAGAGGTTTGTCCTGACACTCAATCAGTTTACAATTTCATTTTAATCAGTAGCCTACACATCATCTCTGCCATAATCCCTAATTATATGGGTTTCAAAACTGTTGTAGCAGCTGAAATTGAATGTGTGTCAAGGCTGTTAAGTTGCAGCGTTGTTCTCAAGATGACTGGTAGTGATATTTTACTGCACCTCTGCTGTCTTGGCTTGGTGTGATGTTGGATTACAGCAGTGGTTCCCAAAGGGGTCTCTTGGGATCCCCAGGGGGCCATGAAGCATAGCCGTTTTAAATATGTTATTTGTTATTGAAGTCTGATGGGTAGTAGGCTGCTCAATTGTTTACTTGAATTAACTGTTTAATAGAAATATTTGAATGTTCAGAAGTGGTCCATGATTTTATTTTTCAGATTGAGGTGTTCCTCAGTCTTGTTGACTTTGTTGCCTATTCTGTATTGTCTTAATGCAAATTTTGATGTCGGCTGAGAATTTGAAGGGCTTTACAGGAAAGATCTGCTCTTTGGTAGTCCTGAGACATTAATCTGCAAAGGTTGTCGTCAGAAGAACCAAACCCACTGAGGCTACCATCACCCATATAACTTCAACATAACACACCAAATATCTGAAACGATGCACATTTTGATTTGAGTTGCTGTCAGTTACAAGAGCAGCTTTGAACTTGGACACGAACTTGGATTGCACTTTGAAGCACATGAGACAAGAACATACAGTATATTTGACCTGTAGGCCGTCTAAATGAGTGATTAAGTCTTTTCTGCAACACCACAGACTCACTTCTGTGACATCTATAGTTAATAACATTCTGCTATTTTGGTAAGGGATGGCTCTGAACAGATTAAAATTTAATAAGACTGATTTGACAGCATATATATTAGGACTATGTATTTTTATCTATAGATCACTGCCATGGCGCGCTCATAAAGTAATGCATAGAGCCCAGTATAATACATCACTGGATTATTTGCAGAGTTATTGTACAGCTTAAGTAAAAATGTGAATTTCTATTATGCTGTAGCAGCACACGAGTCGCACCCCACAGCTTAATATCCATTTATGAGAATATTCATTTCGTATTCACCGAAATTCATGAGGTAGAAAATGTCATTACGGAGTTTCTGAAAGCAGAATATGAGGAATTTGGAAAGTTAAAGGAAGGCTGATTGCCAGGCTCTGTTAACTGGACAATTCATTTTCTCTATCTTGGTGAGAGCAGGATTGAGAGGTTTAAGTATAAGAATGACCACCACGCCAATTCGATTGATTCAAAGGAATCCAAAGTGTGACAGAGCAGCCATTGTGTTTGATGCTCAGCCCATTATAATGCCTAAAAATACAAGTTCTAAAATATATATATAATATATACACACTGTATAGTTGGATGTCTTTTGAAGGGGGAAAATGAAAGCAGAACTTTAAAAAAGAAGAGCAGAGACCTAATGTAGTCTGCTGACATCGGAATGAAGGTAGAGTGAGAGGAAAACGAGCGAGCTGGTAAGAGAGGTGGCAGGTAGAATTAATTCATAACATCCATAATAATGAAGGCTCCTGTAATTCTCAGCAGCAATCTGAGACGTGGAAATGAGACGAGGGGGAAATGAGACAGGGGAAGAACAAAAGCAGACGATTCCGCTGACGGAACACTATACAATATTGTTTCCCATCACAGCTAAAACACTGCTGATTTAAGTTTGACAATCATATTCAAAACGTTAACATTCGACACCACGCTCGTGGCTCCGAATTCGGCTCCCTCCTCCGGAAGTCCTCGGACTAAAAAAAAAGATTCCCTTCACTTGAAGAGGACGGATTTACAAATTTCACGCAGTCGTGCCGCAAAGATGGAAGACAACTCTCGGATCGTTTCGTTAATGCTTATAATTAACTTGGCACCAGATTATGGAAGGTCAGCCTGGTTTTTGTTTTGACATAATGAATAAAGGACTCGGGAGAAATAACAAAGCACCAGCTGATGATACATGCTGAGTGGGCACGTCTACCGACTAATTATTGATTAATATCGCCCGTGCAGGAAATGAACGACGCTTACCTTGATTTAGAAGACTAAGTGCTTAAGAGCGCCAAGGAGAGAAGGACTCTGTGCTTGTGATGGCTAGTTTAAAAACAGAGATGTGCCCTTGGCCTGACTTGGCACCATATCACTCTGTTACTGAGCCTGCTGCTCGACAAAGGAGGAGAGTTATTAAAAAGTTATTTTAATAACGCTTATTAAAAACCAGCTCAGGAGTCACTGACCCAGACCAGGAGAGAATGCCAGCGCATGCTGTGCTAGGTGAGACAGGGCAGCTGCTTTGATGGCGGGGCCTCAACTGCGTTACACTATCATATTCTCTATAAAGAGTAATAAGTAATGGTGGAGTTGAATAAGACTTAATTATAAATATAGATATGAAAATTATTCAGGATGGACTTTTTCCTTTAATTCCTGCCCCTGGAATCGATAACCAGAACATGGTATCATTAATGCAAAGCAGCTTTTTTCAGCTTTTCCTGAAGGCCTTGATATCAGAAATCTGACCTGAATATTTCGAGGTGACATAATTGAAGCCTGTCCTTGTTTGAATGTAGAAATAGTTCGGCCTTTTTTTTTTTTAACATCACCATTGTAATGAAAGTGAAATGGTGCAAAAAAAAGGAAGCTGTTAATTTCTGTTTAGATGACTGACAACTCTTTATCTACATTGTGAGAAACTACTGTATATCCTGTAGGCATTCGGGTAATGAGTGTAGTGAGTTGAATGATAAATGTGTGTGTGGTGTTTTGATTCAGGCTTTATTAAATGTTTGTAAGTAGCTTAGCGCAGGGCTTTTCTACTTTCAGGCCCACCTATTCATACTTGTAACGAGTCGGGGCCCATTAAAAAAGATCCCCGATTATTTTGGCTCATCTATTCTATTAGAATCTAGCAATCTATTGTGAAGTGTATTAGTGGGATGCAGCGCCACTCCTTGTTACAGATAGGAGCCCAGGAATTAAATAAATAAATGCAATAAACAAATGTAGGTATTGTATTTAAAACTGTATGGATGTGCCAGAAGCCAACATAAAACCACGCAGGGATTAATGGTCCAAAAGTGGAGTCTGGTCCAGTAACACAAGAACTTGGTGCCATGTTTGTGTTCAGCAAACAAGCAAGTTATTATACACTCAAAAGAAGTGGATATAGAAACCACTCGATGGGATTAGATCCTTACACGCTAACAAAGAAGGATTTTTCCTACGAGTTGGAAAAGTATCCATCCGTTGAGTTCCCCGACATCTCAGACTACCTGGTGTTGCAGACATTGTTCTACACGGACAAACAGATTAAAAAAAAAAAACTGGAAGAGCACAACTTTTTATATGTGACTGGGTTAAAGATCTGGGGATCAGGACACTCCAAAATAAGACACCATTAGATGGATCTAAGTGCAGGAAGTGTGTTTATTAGTAGGCGTGATATTTACAAAAACAAAACACAAACGAAAGCAGAGTATTTAAACAGTGTTATCAACATGGCTAGAAACAAATGTGAAGATGATTATACTTCGCAAAGCATGTGTGAAAACAGCATCCGTATCTGCACATGCTGATTGCGCTCAAATCAGTATCAGGTGTTTCCCATAACGACTGGGTCCTACAGTAAGCGTTCACATGGCCGCTCGAGCTGTGCCAGACTCAAGTGCGCAAAGGCATGACCGTCAAGTGTTCACCTACCTGTGTGACCACAACTTGCGTGTATATCGTCACCAAAATGTCTCATTTTCATCGATAACCCATTGCAAAGCATCACGAGCTGTGTGACCGTAGCTTAAAGGAAAATTCTGGAGTGAAATGCTTTTTAGGTCTGTTTTCGCATTATTGGGAGTGCATACGTTGAGTTGCTATCACAATCATGTCAATCGGATGTGTTTTGAGAAAATTGTTTTTTTGTGATTTCAACCAGAAAGCGCAAACACGGCAGTGCGCGGGGCATGTCTTTTTGCCAATACAAAACGCTAGTTTTAAAACCATTGCAAAGCTCAAAACAACATGACAGTTCTGTG
>JAPEIY010000018.1:4835354-4848501 GCA_026122135.1 Cathorops aguadulce | reverse complement strand
GTGAGGTCAAATGTCCATCCCCAGATCACAACTTAATAAGGCATGTAGTCTACTGGGCGGAGGCATCCCCATTGACACCGTTGGCGTCGAGTTCTATCTTTTTTAAAAGATCTATCCCATATTCCACAGGTTTTGAAGCTATTCCATTACTCGGTCAGATGTGGGAGTTTTTCAATGAATGGAGTAAAATTAACAAATCAGGAAGAACCTCCCAAGTTGTATTTCTGGCCTCGAGAACGCGTTTTACATTCTAAAAACATTCACTGTTCATACAAAGGCTTTATAATATAGCTCTTAAAGTGGGGTTTATAAATAGCACTTATTATATTTAATATCATAAAATGTCAATTGAATTTTAGCCCAAACTCCATAACATTAAAAACAGACTCAATGAGGTAGTAGCTCATACCGACCAAGACGCCCATAAAATTGTAAATATGACCGGTGGCACCACCATCTTGACAACTTTTATGCATACCTACAGTACCTGGGGAACATTGTATGCTAGTTTGATCGAAATACGATCAATCCTGTAAGAGTAACAGCGATTTTTGTAAATTGTGGACGGATGATGCGTCAATCTATAATGTATAAATAATTGGATTTACTGTTTTCTGTCTCCAGTAAATATGAATATAGAGAAAAGAGAGGCATTAGGCCCCATACTTTTTTGATTTAAAAAAAAATGGTATGAAGAATGGAACTTTATAATAGAACAAACGCACAATTACAAATTAACTGGCAACAGTTTTCCAACAACTTTTTTCTTTTAAAAACAGGTGTGGGGCAATAAGCCCCCGGCAGAAGAGTCCTACTTTCAATTTCTATTTCATTTTACTGAGTTCAGTTATCAGGTGTTCCGTTTGGCTCCTGAATAATCTGCAACAATGTCCGTCATGCTGTTGATAAATTCCATGCATTTTCAATGTAGTGGGGCCACATACAGTATCCCACAGGGCCTAATGCCTGCCCCGTTTCCCCTACAGAGTTAAATCATAATTGAATAGTTGGATTATGTTCAGAAATTAGTGTATCGAAGGGGTGGAATTTGTTTTACGGTTAAATAGGTCCTTGGCTACATACACAGTTTGGGAACTCCTACAGTTTTGTTGTTGCTTTTGGCTCTGAGTGTGGGGGTGCTTAAACAAAGCTTTACTGGCATTGGTGTTAGTAAAGTCGCTGTGATTCTTAGGGGAACGGGTGTTTCATCCATACACCATCTGAGATAAGACACCAGCAGTGAAATAATCACTGGTAGTTTGATGGTGGAAACTGTTTTTCCATGAAATGTAACTTAATCAGTCTGTTGTCAATATTACATAATCGAGCCAAATTATTCTGAATAGACAGTGAATACTATGGAAATTGCTCTTGTGGTAAGAGTTTTTTTTTTTTATGTAGACCTCCCAATTCACTCCCACTGTCCCTAAACCAACTGCTGGCAGGGGGCAGAGAGACTGCTTTCTCTCTCTCCTAATGACTCATCTTTGATAGGACTGCAGCAACCTTGGAGTCTGCACTGCCCACTGCGGCTCCTGCTGCTGACTCACCACGTCCGCATCTGCTCGCTTGCTCGCTCTCTCTCTCTCTCTCTCTCTCACACACAAATTGCTAGACTACTTCTGTCCAGTTGTCTGTCTCCCGGTCCCTTTAATGTGCCTTCATCAGGTACACACCCCTGCATGTCCTTAATACCCCATCATTGCTCCATCCGCTTCTAGTGCAGCCTGCGTTTCCACACAAATGGGATCCATGCTTTCCAGCATTCCCTGTGTTCTCTGCTCCTCTGTATTTAATAAAAAAGGTCCAACCCAAAAAGAGTTGGAAATAAGAGTGAGGGCGGGGTGATGCGAGACCAGGGGTTTGGGACGATGATAACCTCAGAGAAGACAATAAAATCGAAGAGTGGAAAACACTGCCTGGTATAAAGCTCATAAGATGGCACATGCCCCTCTTGCTGCTACCGCCCTGTTTTGTAGCCGTACGACTTTCATGGTAAACAGGCATCCTTTAGGGTTCATTTAATTATTCTAAGCCCAAATACAATACAAAAAAAGAAAAAAGGGAGCGTGAAAGAGACGACTTCTGTTTAATCCATTTTTAACGTGTATGCAAATAGCTCGTCGTCCTTGAGTTTCAAAGTGGGTTCCGGGCTCCTCACTAATTAGACAAGCTTCCTCAGCTTCCTCTCCTCACTCTAATTAGAATCTTTAATAACAAACAAGCGCCGACCTTTACAAAAGGCTTCACCACAATCTTCTCCATTAGCTAAACGGATGAGGAGAGGAGGGGTGAGAGAAGAACCGTCACCCCCGCTACAGCCAAAACACCATCCAAGGGGCTTAGGCCTTGCCAGGTGCACACAATGTCGGTTTCCTGCCGCGGTCTTGTTCAAGGCGGCGGCAGATTCAGAGTGTTTTTGGGAAGAAGGAAGCGACAAGGCGCAAGGACAACATCAGCACGCACAAACACACACACATGGCGGCTTTGTTTGCTCTGACACGGACAATTAACCCTCAGCTGGCGACATCTCGCAACCGGGAAGGTCTTATCTAATAAAGGCAGGCAAAACGACTTTTATTGTTCAGGTAGATTGCCTCTAATGATAGTGCCATCAGTGTAAAAAGATATGAATAAAAATGGGCCTGCATGAGAAGGGGGGAGAGAAAGTGGCTCTTCAGTGGATGGCAGGAGCGTGAAAAAGACACCATCTGTGAGTGCTGCAATCACTCGGTTATCTTCCTGCGCTAATTTTCTTTTCGGCGCATACAAATGATTTACTTCGGGCAAAGGTGAGATACAAAGTGCGATTGAGCCGAAGAGCCTTTTTTTTCCTCCTTTTAACATCAAAGTTAGAGAAATAATGGTCTCTCTCTGATCTTTCCCTGGTACAGCATATGTTTGTCTCCATGGTGTGTACGACGGAACTGATTGTGTTGTCGGTTTCCTCTGGGAGAGGCGGTGGCGGTGGAGTGGGTATGGATTAAAGAAAGCCATTTATTTGTACGGCACAAGAGCAAATTTGCTGCATGCTAATGAACAAACATCAAATGGTGTGTTGGAGCTGCACAGACATCTGCTGCCACACTGCATCCGAACAACAACCAGCAATATCACACAAGCTCAGTGTTTGGAGTAATAAAGGTGCCTGTTTGTGGTCTGTTAAAGCTTGTAATGCGAGTGTGTATGTAGGTATCACCCAAAACAACTGATGTAAAAAAAAAAAATTTAACGATGCAGCATTTTTTCTTAATCACTTTCAGGAAACCGAGATGAAACAACCGACAAAAAAAGCAAAACTGCTCAAAGTCTCAAGAACAGTTAAAGCATAGAGAAGAGCTTGACTGAGTATTGCCATCACCACATTCAGAATTTCCATACGTTTGTGGATGTGTGCAATTTCTATAATTGTTTAATTTGTCATAGAGATTTAAAGTTGTCTCTTATCTAGTAGTTGTTACATGTCTTGTCATTGCTGCTTGCATGTGACTGGACTTTCTTGTTGCACAGACGACTACTGTACCCAATCCCCCCTCCCAGAGGTTGCAGCTTAATTCTAGCGCTTGTGTAGCCTTTTGACTTGTTCTTAACTTCATTCTGCTTTGCCCTTTGGCAGCAAAGTAAACTACTGGATTGTCACTTCTGTGTATTTTTGTTTCCCTGTTATTTGCATACGTTAGGAAGCTAACAAACAAAACGAACTCTGATCTAGACCACATTACAACAACTCTACTGACTCTCACATGGACATGGTCCTTACACAATATATTCTGAAATTATAGCTGTTCAAAGGCTGCGACAAAAATAGCTCTGATACAAAGCCAAGTCTCATTGTACATTGAATAAGTATGCACATATAACACTGAGCGAGATATACCGGCGTTCAGGCGGGTGTTGGTGATTTTCAGCCGAAACAGTGGTTCAGGATAAATGCACGCAAGTCTTATCGTCAGCCACCCCACCTCTCATCATCCAATTATTAATGTTCGAGCTATCAGCCTGAAACAAAAGACCATTTCTTTGCTATTTCTTTTCTTTTTTTTTTTAATCCTGTGGTCTAATTGGATGTAATTACTCATCTACAAAACAAATGAGTAGGTCGGCGTTGCCGTGGTGACCAGAACGGTGGGTCCAACTGTGCGAATCATTTCACCGAGGTTCATTTCTGTGGATAATTGTCACTTCTCTCCTTTCTCTACCTTTCGCCCAGTCCCTGAAGGGTTATCGTCACCTAGCTCCAGCCCTCGGCTACTGCTAATTCAACCGTCTTCAGCTGTTCTGTCTATCCTAACTTCCCGGTTTTTCTGCATACTACCATCAAGTGTATAACACTCAAGTGCATAAATGCGACTCTCTCATTTTCACTTTGCCAGATGACTGCCCTGGAAAAGAAATTCCAAACCACTGCTCTGAAAGTATGACTCACTGTCTCTCATGAAAAGAAGAGTACGAGTTTTTCACTCATAAAAAGAAGATTAGAAGGAGGACTTGCATGTCAATCCAGTGCATATTCTCCCCCATATTTCCCACTTTAGGGCCAATTTGAGGAGTAAAATCTGATCATCCTAATACCAGTGCTTCAGTGATTACATGCACACGTGATGTATCCACTTCAAATCCCTGGTGGCCATCAACTGCACTTTTGGGCCAAATGTCAGTGAACCTGTCCGATGCCTTCCCCACTGAGCTATGAAATTAATTGCAGCTACAGTTAGCGACTTTATTTCCACTTATGAAGAGACCTGGAGTTAGCCTTCAATTTTCTTTTAAAAATGGGCCTTTCTGGACGAACCAGTGAGTAATTAAGACCCCTCGAGTCCTTCTGATGGTGCTGACATTTCCCAAATAGTTAATAATAAATGTCTTGTCATTTTGTTCTGACAGAGGCTAATGGGTGTTAACAGATGATTTACTCCTGTCTCAACAGTATCTGTATCTCTAAACTGTTCAAAGGTCTTCGGATGCTTAGAATGCCACGCATAACTCAATTTAGATGTCTGAAGAATGAAACCTAGACTTGCATTCCTGGGAAGAAACTCACATGAGAATGGAGAACATTCCTCTGAGACACTGTGGTGCTGTGTACTTGTTTACCAAAAACAACGGTTTCAAAACCTGTAGCTGTGGTCAAAGCACCACAATTTAACTCCGTAGAGTACTGCAAGACTGACAAATCTGGCATCCCCCCCCCCCAACACCACTGGGTACAACTACAGACAACAATGTGGTGCCATGAAGCTGCAGAGCTGGACAATGAAAGCAAGAACAGGCACACCGGACTTAAGCAGCCATAGTGTGTGACCATGGCCAGCAAAGAGCAAACACCCTTTCCTTTGACTAAAGCAACAAGTCCCGTATCAGGCTATTATATGATCAGGTGCAATACTTCACCCACACCTGCCAGACATGTATTGGGCCAGGAAAACCAAGTCCAGAAAAGTCTGTTAATCAAGATTGTCTTACTGAGCTCCACTACTTTCAGAGAACAAACCCACGTCAATCTCTGTCACATAAACCACACACAAAACCCCACCCAGAAATGGTGATTGTAAAAGTTATGCAAGTGAGATGAAGCTTTCATATTCCACTTTCACATTGTTTTAAAGGTCATGGTAAGTATGGAAAATGAGAAGATGGAAAAAAACTTTCTTTGAGATTTTATCTCCGTGAGTGGGGAGATGAAAGTGGTCTACAGCTGAGCACCTCTGGAGTATGCTTCCCCCTTTGAAGTTCCGGATGGTTCCTCCCAGAGGCCCGGTATGAGCATCTGCCCATAACAGCTGTGTGGAGGAGACCATCCTGAAACAGAGGGGGAGCAATGCCTCTCTAACCTTTATATGTAACATTTCTCTTCCCGCGATGAGAGCCTTTGGGACCGGCGTCACATGGAGCATCCTTGAGAGAGCGAAGCTGCTGTTGGTCCTTTTGGCACGAGCCAGAGCCGCAGCTGCGTGGGTGTGTGAGAGAGGCAGTAGTTGGGCACACGTGAGAGCTGGCGAGCCAGTTTAATCTCGCCATGGCAGTGCAGGCCAACGTGGCCCTCTGATGAGCCTCTCGGCAGCGATCACAGTACTTGTTGGGATGAAATGCATAACGATTTCCAGATAATAGGAAGTACTCAGCCAAAGGAGAGCAGCTCTGTGTCTAGCAAGCCACAGGCCTCAAGCAAGAATAGGACTTCATACAATCATTTCCTTCTTGTTTTATCAGGATATGTCCAGAGGATAGAGCCAGAGGATGGCGCCGACAATGAGGATGACGATGGGCCAGGAGCAAATGTATGCGTGCAGAACACAGAGAAATACTGACCATTTCCCCATTACAGCCTGATCAAAAGGAAGAGGCTGACTGATCCTAAGAAGAGACCAACTGTGGTGGTGTTGGGATAGAGACAGCAAAATTACACAAAAAACATTTATCTCAAGCCTCTTTAGTGAAAGCAGAGTTTCTGACACCTCTATGTCTGGTATTGTGCAAGGAGACAGCTTAGAAGGACTCCAAGGTTAAACATAGCGGTGATTGGCCATTTTATAAGCCGTAATGCAGAACTGCTTATTCAAGAGAAAGCTGCGAGCAGTGTTAACCTTCAGCACAATAGACTTACTGAGCAGCAAGGGACAGCTGGCCACCTGTACAACATACTCTTCTGCTGACAAGAGGCACTGGAGAAGTACTGTTGGGTTCCTGACAACCAGCAAGTTGAGAATGACAAAGATGAGAATACAGAGACCAGTGAAAAGGGGGGAAATAACTCTAATTTGAACCCAGGTGTGAAGGAGTGTGCATAATGCCCTGTGATGAAACGGTGCTCTGGAAAAGGCTCCAGGTCCACTATGACTCTGACCAGGATAAAGTACTGCCTGAAGATGAATGAAGGAGAAATGAAGTATGGGAATAACACAAAAATGAGCCAACCTCTCCTCTAAATAGCTGGAGGGAGGAAGGAGGATTGGGAATCGATCTGGGAAGAGTGGTGTTGTGAAGCTCTACAGGAAAGAGATGGAGGTTTAAGAGTTGGTGATATAATGGAAATATATCATATCACAATTTCTGTGATACATGATATGTAGGTTTAGATCACAAATTATAGCTTTGCTAAGAAACAGCCAACAAAACAACAGTCTTGCATTTTTAAATAAAGAACTGTTTGATGATAGCGGATTAGAAATCTATTAATTATTTTTTATATTTAAAACATTTTATTTCTAAAACAACTAAAAATAATTAATACTGAAAAGGAAAAAAAAAAAGCTGTAAAAAGTTTATCAAATTGAGTGTTTCCAGTGAGTTTGTAATTAACTTTTTTTTTTAAAGACATCATAATATCCATGCTGGATCTCAGTAATGGGAACTAACAATTTTTCCCAATATTATCAATATTGTATATCCATGGGTGCAAGTATAAAATTTTCAAAAACCTGAAAAGTCTGACAAGGTCCCTTAGGGCTAAAAAAAAAAAAATGTAAATTACAAGTTAAAATGGTTGTCTCTCATGCAATCATTTATAATAATAGTTATATGATTTGCATATTCGCATCAAATGTTTAATACATTTCATCAATTCATCTGAAATAATATTTCAAATACAAGGCTTGATATTTCAAAAACATCTAGCAACTACTAATTTAAATGTTGAAACAACCATTTTTAATATGCTTTTGCTGTGATACCTTTTTTACAATATATACACTGGAATAGCGGTGTTGATTTGGTCGAACAACGTGCTACGTGCGTGAAACATGATATCAGACATGTATAACACCGTGAAACAACGGGCTAGTCAGAACCGCTCGTCGGTGAGCGGCGGATAAATTGAATGAGGTGTGTGGCGAAGACGAGATGAAAAGATTTGTCTCGTGCAGAGACCATACCGCGGTAACCCGGTAATACGCTGAGAGTGAGACAGTGAGAAGGCCAAATCTCAACGGATTTACACGATTTGGTAAAATGACTTTTTCAGAACCGAAAAAAAAAACCCAGAGCTTCCGGCACATGCCGGAAAACTTGCACCCATGTATATCATGATATCACCCAGCCCTTGAGAAGACAAAAAGATCTCCATGGAGATACTCAAATTCCTCCAGTGAACATAAAGTAGTAAAAGAGCGAGCCAGAGGACATTTCTCAGCAGACACACAGAGGCAGTAGGAGGGGTGACTTGAACAGCATGTGCCAACATGGCAGTCGGACACCCGTACGGCCAGCTATAGAGGCTGGCATGGAGAATAAAAGTGCGAGACAGACCTCCAGAGGGCAGCGCCTCCTGTGGCACAGCACCCTGTGGCTCACACACACTCAGCTGCATGTGAGGTCCAGGAACAGACGGACGGTCAGAGAGACAGAGACCAGCTGAGAGAAAGTCAAAGGGACAGCTAGTGAGACAGATCAACGCTCAACTTCCATCTGTGGACTATTCTTCAAATTCAGTGTGCTAGCCTCTCAACCAAGAGCAACACCTGACCAAAGGTTTATAAACATAATACCAAGTCTTTATGACCAACTTCTTTTACAGGAATTCATCCGGGTATGCAGACTGGTTAAAGAAAAAAAAAATTCCCCCGTTTTCTCCACAATTATGCCACTTGCCAATTTCCACCCACCAGCCTGCTCTCCCATATCATATGACAGCTACCAGCTGGGGAGGGTGAAGGCTTACACATGCTTTCTCCAAGACATGTGAAGCCAGCTACTAATGCTACGAGAAAAACAAGTGCCGTCTATCCTCTTCTGCATACGTGAGCTCACGAACTACTGTGTAGTATCGCTATGATTGACAGGAGAGAGCATATGTCCCTCCCACTCAGATAGCATGGCCAATTTTGCTTTCTTGGCTCCTAGCTATGGATGGTTGTGGTTCGAACTCATGATCTCTAGATGATCGCACAGACACTTTTCGAAGAAATGTGTTTCTACAAGTATTGCAGTCAGATTTAGGACTAAGTAACCATGACAGGCACAATAAGAAGAGCAGGAAGTCAACAGAATAGGACTCCCAGTTCCTCCCTGTACATGCGATGATGTACATCTCGATAGGTGATGTACAGTATACAACGAAATATTTAAAGCAATTGAGTGTTTAATACATTAGTTCAAGTCGTTTTGATATTCTACAATGATTAAATACACACTACAGGCTAAAAGCGATAAGCGGCAGCAAAAGTAACTTTAAAAATAAACAATTTTTATTCAGAAAGAGACATTAAAATGTTTAACACTGAATTATATTTTTGGATCATATCCAAAAATCCTTGGGTAAACCAGATGCCAATAAGCATGGCTATTGTTGACAAAGGCATTTAAAAAAAATGTTTTTATCTGCTGTCACGCATATTTTTGGCCTGTAGTGGTGAAAAAAAGGAAATGCCATGCCAAAGGAAATTCATTTGATAATGGTTTTGAATGATTAAAAAAAAAAAAAAACCTGTGTGGAGAATGAGACTTTACACTAGCCGGCTATTAAGTCAAGGTAAAAGCTACAATTCACTCAGCCTTTCAGTTGTCCTTGTGTCTGTGGTGCTTCACATACGCTATCTCTCACATTTCAGACAATCGAGTCAGCGGTGCACGTCAGATCAACATTTCCTCTTCTATCACTGCATGAGAGCTTGTGTATAGCACTTAATGTCAGAGATTTTACAGTATCTTTCTTAACACTGGACACTTTCAGTACACTAGGCTTAACTGTGCACACAACACCTAAGGTGAACAAACCAACGCAGACTTTCACGCAGGGTGTGCTGCTCACTGAAGAGTTTAAGTTTAATGAATGCACAGTATGATACTGCAGTCAGATATTTGATCATTTGTTTCGCTAAAATATTGAATACCACCAACATTGATAAATAAGACACTCTGGTAAACATTGCTGCATTTTAACAAGATCACCTATGAGCTACTGCTCACTTACACATCCCCCCCAATCTCGCTTTTATCAGAATGCAAGCAATCGAAGGAATCGGACACTTATTATGAACGCTGACTTCAACAAATAACGAACCCTGAAACATCTAAGTAAAGAGCAGAGTTCTCCCGAGGGATTTCAAATAGCATCCTGGGAAGCTGTCATTTTGAAATGGCGTCAAAATCCACCCTATATTTTTCGTAAATACATTCTGTCACTAAACAGGAAGTCGATGTGCGACAGACCTGAAAACGGTATACACGGTATAGAACCCCAAGATGAAGCTTGGTACCAAATATCAAGCAGTTGTGATTTGTAGTTGCTGAGAAATGTTATGAAAATTTTGTAAATCCACCCTGTGTGTTTCATAAATACATTAAGTTGGTGTGCGACAGACCTGAAAACGGTTTATACGGTACAGAACCCCAAGCTGAAACTCAGTACCAAATATCAAGCAGTTGTGATTTGTAGTTGCTGAAAAAAGTGTTATGAAAATTTTGTAAATCCACGCTGTGTGTTTTGTAAATACATCAAATCAGTAAACAGGAAGTTGATGTGCGACAGACCTGAAAACAGTATACATGGTATAGAACCCCAAGCTGAAGTTTGGTACCAAATATCAAGCAGTTGTGATTTGTAGGTGCTGAGAAAAGTGTTGCCAAAATTTTGTAAATCCACTCTATACAGTATGTTTTGTAAATACATTCAGTCGGTAAACAGGAACTTGATGTGCGACAGACCTGAAAACGGTAAACACAGTATATGACTCCAAGCTGAAGTTTGGTACCAAATACCGAGTGGCTACGATTTGTGGTTGCTGAGAAAAAGGGTGTCTTGGATGGACAGAAGTAGGGAGATATGGATGAACAGAGGTAAATAAATCAGTATACCCCCCTTCTTCGGAGCAGGGGTATAATGACGTAATTCCAAGTTCCAAATTCCCACTTCCAAGTTACATTGAATGCTACATAAATCCAAATACAGATACAGATATAGATATTTGGAGCACTACACAAATAAAGATTGAGCATTTTAAAGTGCATGTGTTTGTACCGTCAAATGATTTTGTTGTAAATGTGTTTCTTGATTTTGTTATGATTGTATATATTCAACTCATCTGGCCATAAGGCCGATGAGGTACTGCCACGGCGTGGCGTCTGTCATCCGTCCATCCGTTGTCCGTTGCCCACAATTCAGTTAGATCATATCTCCTCCGTCAATTCTCCACAGAGTTCCATTCTGATTGTTTTGTTTGAAAGAACTCATCACTCCACACAGAACTTGGTCAATGTTATGTCAATTTTTTTTGCCAGTGAGTTAGTAATTAGGCCAAATGAACGAATTTTCCAAGCCTCTCACTAGAATTTTATCTCCTTTCTCATTTCTCATCCGATTTCAGTTCTGATCGATGTTTTGGGTAGATCTTCCCATGAGGAACAAAACTTGTTTGTTGATTTTCCTGTTGTAAACAAACTGTTTACAACTTTGTTTATTTTCAGTTCAATCATATCTCCTCCATCAATTCTCAATGGTTTGCAGTTCTGATTGTTTGGTTTGAAAGAACTAGTCCTTCTGTACAAAACGTGGTCACTGTATTGTCAAATTTTTGCTAACGAACTGCTAATTAGGTCAACTTCATGAATTTTGGGACTTCTCTTTAGAATTGTATCTCGTCTTGCAGTTCTCACATGATTCCTGTTCTGATTGATGTTTTGTGTAGATCTTCCCTCGGGTAACAAAACTTTGTCATTTGTTTGTTGATTTTCTTGTTGTAAACAATTTGTTTACGACTTTGTTTATTTTCAGTTAAATCATATCGCCTCCCTCAGTTCTCAATGGATTTCAGTTTTGATTGTTTCATTTGAAAAAACTAGACCTTTTGCACAAAACTTGGTCATTGTATTGTCAATTTTTGGCTAACAAATTAGTAATTAGGTCAACTTAACACATTTTCTTCTCACTAGAATTGTTTCTCCTCTCTCATTTATCATGCAAATTCAGTTCTGATTGATGTTTTGGGTAGATCTTACCTTGGTGAACAAAATTTAGTCCTTTGTTGATTTTCCTGTTGTAAACAATTTGTCGTGGAGGTTGGTCCTCTCTCACATTGTCACATTTCAGTTCTGTTTGATGTTTTGGTAGTCATGGTTGTTTTGATGCCAGGCCAGATGAGCCCTGGTCGTTCTCGTGTTTGTTTATTTCTAGTCTCCTCCCGTGTCTCGCTATTGCCTTTTTCCCGATTGTGTTCTCATGTTCACCTGTTTCTGTTTAACCACGGTTAATTTTGCTCTTTATACACATATGTCTTTTATGATTCCTGTTTTTGACCTTGTTCATGAGAACAAGGTCAAAAAACTAGTTTTCATCCTCAGATTTGTATCTGCCAGTCACCTGAATTCTGCGTGTTTTGATTACTGCACTTGCATTTGTCTTATTTACCCCACAGTCCCTGTCCATGACCGAATACTTCACCACTACTGTGGATGCAAGGGCAGTAATTAAAGAGTTTATTAGAAAAATCAGGCAAACAAATCCAAGAAGTGAAGCAAGGTCATGTTCAAACAGGCAGAATTCAGGCGATTAGCAGACAGATTGGCAGACACGATGGGTATACTTCGCAAAAACAGACGAAAGAACATGGTATATAAATAGAGAAACTAATCAGGGTTAAACAGAAATGGTTAAACATCATAACAACACAATAGGGAACAAACCAGTGATGAGGCACGGGAAGAGACTAGATGTAACCAAATACAAGCACACATATACAGTACATGAAAACAAAGAGCAACCCGGAAATACACGCTCGAGTGCAAAGTCCTTGAGGTGTGCGGAGAATCGCAGCGTGAACTGCTCGGCGCGAAGGAGCGAGTTGTGCAATAGAACGTTTGAGAAATACTGTATTTTTGAATACTTAAACACTTTGAGTATTTTGGGTCATGTTATAATGTTTATAGAAATCTTACATTTTAAAATATTTTATTTACAAAAGGGAGCAATGTTAAGGTTGTAGGCATATCCAATTTTTTATAAGTTATATTTTTTAAAAATAACAATTGTTTACGGGGCAGCACGGTGGTGTAGTGGTTAGCGCTGTCGCCTCGCAGCAAGAAGGTCTGGGTTCAAGCCTCATGGCCGGCAAGGGCCTTTCTGTGCGGAGTTTGCATGCTCTCCCCGTGTCCGCGTGGGTTTCCTCCGGGTGCTCCGGTTTCCCCCACAGTCCAAAGACATGCAGGTTAGGTTAAC
>JAPEIY010000018.1:4673196-4683199 GCA_026122135.1 Cathorops aguadulce | reverse complement strand
ACTCGTCTGGACGTGAGGCCGAAACGATAAAGTTTTTATGCGGAACCATCAAAATCGTACTCGTGTGGACGGGGCCTTAGTGTCAGCCCTGCAATGATCTGGCGTCTTGTCCAGGGTGTACCCCGCCTCTCACCCATAGTCAACTGGGATAGGCTCCAGCTTGCCTGCAACCCTGCACAGGATAAGTGGCTACAGATAATGGATAGATGGATGGATGGATGATTATTAAAAGAGGTGGTGCAGTGGTTAGCACTGGCTCCTCACAGCAAGAAGGTTCTGGGTTTGAACCTGATGGCCAACTGGGGCCTTTCTGTCTGGACAGGGCTTGACATTAACGCTAGTCAGACTGTAAGGGACAACCAAATGTTTGGTCCAGACAAGTCAAATCTGCATTTGCTTATTTGATGGGACATGCAGATCCAGGAAGACTCCAGGAAGGTCCAGGAGTCTCCCACCTCATGGCTCCATGACACCCGTAAATTAGATACAATATCCTGGAATAAAGAGAGGGAGGGAGGGAGAGAGCAACTTAATTGTTCTGTCTTATTAAGTAGACCAATCAATGTTCTGTATGGCCTGGCTTTATGTTTTCTCTCCTGGATCAAGAGTCCATCAGTTCAGTGTATCCAGGAGTGTCATGGCAGAGTGCACCCAAAAAATGAAAATTCAAAACACACTTCACCTCAGACTACACGAAAGTGTCCCCTTGCCTAGCGATGTAGTACTCGAGTCCGGTCTCTGACTCGAGACCGATTCCTGCTTTCTCGGACTCGTCTCAGACTTGTTCCTTCAAAGACTCGGTCTCAACTCGGTCTCAACCCTTTAAATACTCGGTCTTGACTCGGACTCGGCATAGGCGGTCTCGTCTCCATCACTATAATTTAGACATACCACTACAAAATTTGAATTTGCTCTGCATGTCTTAACTATGATTCCAAGTCAGGGTGGGCTTAATATGTTGATGACAGAGCAGCACTGCTGAAGCAGTTTAGAAAAACAGGCAGAAGATGATGCATGTGGAAGGGATTTTTTTAATGATAGTAAAAGCATAGCCCATATTAAGATGTTAAGACTGCTCCTATAAACAATTCCCAATCCAGCTTAGTCTGTAGGCCTAACCGTTGATTATTAACTGGGGTGATATTAAATCATGAATATGAAAACTGACATGTTTTTATGGTCTTGACTCAGTCTCGACTCCTAAAGGACTCTGTCTCGACTCGGACTTGCTTCCTCAAAGACTCAGTCTTGACTCGGACTCGACTGTATTTGAAAACCAACAGACTCACTCGGTCTCGGCATAGGCGGTCTTGTCCCCATCGCTACTATCTTGCACTTTCTTTAAGCATGCTGGACATGGCAAAAAAAAAAAAACATCATGTTTTTGGGTCCTGCTGTCACTATTAAATGAATCCTAACCATAGTCCGAGCTCCAGGGTCTCTGGTTTGGATCCTGAGATTTGCATGTTCTCGGTGTGTGTGAAATCTGACATTCTTGACCAATGGTGACTTCACATGTAGCGAGAAAGCTTCACAGGATCCTTATTACATGCTCCAAAACAAAACTTACCATCAAAGGAGCACCAAAACCTTGAAAACACACAAATGAAAAGCAGCTTTGATTTGCATGTTTTTATTCAGACATATTCAACATCTAACAGCATGCACAAATCTTTTGATATTTGTTTGCCGTCTGAGCTCCGCAACGGAGTCACAATTCAGAGCTTCCCTTCAGGCGACGGAGGCCATCGACGAGTGCGATTCCTCAAATCCGCCCTCCATTAATATTCATGAGCTGCACGGTGCCGCAACCAACCGGAGTACGGACGAGCTGATGCATATTGTATAAGGGACTTTCGTATGTCAGCCATGACAATTGTGAACATGAAACGAGGGCGAGGGGTGGGGACTGGGGTATATTCAGGGAGACGAAATTAGATAAGGGGACATGTGGAGGTTAAAGCGGAGCACAGGGTTACGGCAGGGTGTAGGGGTGACGGACAAAAACGTTATCAGAGTCCCAAATTGGTCAACGAGAGTTTATGGATACAGTAGAAGTATGGATATGTGCACACCGACCACAACACAAAGGTGTGTGTGTAATATAGAGTACGAAAGAAAGAGAGAGCACTGCAGGGGACTGTCTATTATAGCTGAGTTTTATTAATAGGCCTTTAATGTAGTAGCCATATCCATCTCTGCCACACGTTCTACAGAGGCTCGGCTTATTGTCAGGAAGCAGAATGCCTCTGAGACACGCACTTTCTCTCTCTCACTTACGCACAAGTCCTTCCTCCCACTCACTGTACTGAAAATGTAGAAATATGGTTTCTAGCATTCGAGATAATTGAAATCCATGTGGCTAAGACAGACCCGTAAACATGACTTCCTTAAGTGATGCCCTCATTTTTTATTTTTTTTTTTGGTCTAAGCAAATCACCATTCTTCTTTTACTTAGCAATCTTTTACAGCAGTTTTTTCCTCTTTGTACCACCACGACCAACACCATATCCTTTCCAGCCTTCTGCTCTCCCCCACAGTGCCGTTTATGTATATGCTAATTACATTAATCAACACAAAAAGTGCTTATTAAATCTGCTAATTGGTATGTAAATAAGTTCCTCCTGACACTGCCAGGCGCACGCTCACTCTAATTTAAAATAAATATAAATGTCAGTTTTCATTTAGAAAGGAAAAAAATAAAACAAAACAGCACAATGCCAGGATCGTCACAGCCGCTCTTCAGTCTTATTTTCTCTCCGAGTTCTGCCCGGAGCATCCGGACCCATCCATCTCCCACGGCAGAGATGCCAGTTAAACCTGATCTCCACTCCCGCTGGCCGATCGATAGCTAACCAAAGACGCAGGCGAGGGAGAAAGCGAGTTTGAGAGCAGTGTCATTTTCTATGTAATGGAAAAAGTAATCGCATCTTTTCTCACTCTCTCCTTCTCTCGCTTTTTTCCTCCCTTACGGTGATCTGAGGTGATAGCCAAGTGGAGGGTTTGGATTCAGTGCCGTTGGCATTCTCAGGAAATCAGTCTTACCCAAAAGCTTTATGCGATTGCCTTTTTTTTTTTTTACCAACTCCATCAACCATACAACAAATGACGCACGGTTTTATCCAAGAACTCCAAAGAGAAGGCTTACTAAAAGATGTCCCATCATGTGAATCACTCTTATTTAAAAGCTCATCGAATGGGGTCTAATGACGGTTAAAATAATCAAACCAGCTCCCGTTTGGGGCCTCTTAGCCGAGATATCCGTCACCTCACAATGCTGCATTACAGGCTTACTTAAGCGAAGGAGCGACAAATTCAATTAGGTCTGCTGAAACACCCCTCCCCCTGTCCTCGTCACCGGTGTTTTCCCTCAGATTAAGCCTTAATCTCTTTCAAAGGCCATATCAATAATATGACATTTTCCATCACAATAGAAATGAATAAATGCCAGTCAAACCTTTCTTCATTATCCCCCCACCCCCCCAATCCCCTCTCTGTAGCGCGAGTCGCTTTTGAGAGCTCGTCCCTTTCTGTCAGCCCGAACGCAGGAGGCTCCAATTTGAATACAGTAACACAGCCCCCTATTTATTAAAGCTTGGATTAACATGACAGGCAGTTTTGTCTGGGGAGTCTTTAATATGGCTCAAAGAAGCGATCCGCGAGACAGTAATGGCTTCGGGATAATATACTTGAGTGATGCCGCTCGCTTGGCGCTCCAAAGCAGAACAATAGGAGTATGTGGGCCGTGAACAAGAAGGTGGGATTGTGGTATGTGGAGAGCTGGGAATATCACTGAACCTCTGTCTGTCTGTCTGCTGCTCATCTGGCTGTCTGGGTAAAACAAAAGGATGAGAAGCAAACAAAGGAAACTGCATCCAAAGGGTGCATTTACATGCGCTTCTCTTTTCTCCTCTTCCAGCATTGACGAACTTGGCCTTGAGCTCTCTGAAGCTCCAAGTTGAAGTTGTCAGGACTGTAGTTATGGCTGACAGCTTCCTCCTGTTTCATTCCATTTCTCCGATTTCACAGCTGATAACTGCTGTATGGCCTCCACTAAAATGCTGCGAGACAAAATGGCCCATCTGCCCTCAGACCCATATTGCACAGAACAGGACACAATATCTCTACATATTAGGTCTGGGATCACATCTTGCATTTATAGAGCCATCCATCCTGAAAAGATTGCACCAATCCAGTCCTGCTTTGAACCCAGGGATTCCTCCATAAGTGCATTAGTAATAAAACTGAAAAGGGCCTAACGTACGCCTCTGAGGCTCCTCGCTAGTCAGTACTTTTTTTTTTTCTGCAGGTGTGTAGAATGCAAGGGCCCGGTAGGCTCAGAGGTCTGTTCCACGATCAAACACACATCTGTTGCTGTTATCCGAGATTGGGAATTCAGGGGTAGCGGTGATGGGGGTGTGAGGGGTGTTCTTCCCAAACCCCTGGATTCCAATTAGACCCTCTCTCTCTCTGCCCATGGCCATGTGCCAGGAGCCAACAGTGTCCATACAGAATTCAGCAGCACAGCAGAAGTGGGATAAAGAGAAAATGGAGACGATTAGAGGAGGAGTTAAAAGGAAGAGACTAACCATTAATTCATTGGAGACAGAGCACGGATTTTTGAATTGCTGTGGAGTTTTGGTGCAGATGTAATCATGAGCTCTGTTAAACAGCACCCCTGTGGCTTTCAGAGAACATCAGCCTGAGGGATGGGCAACAAAAATACATCATGATTTCTATGATACACAATATGCATCATGATATAGGTTTGCTAAGAAACTTCCAGCAAAACCGTATACGTGTTAAACACAAGGTTTTAGTGAATTTATCTCATGTCTACTGTATATAATTTTACTGATTCAGTATAATTTCTACACTCATCTGCTACAAGTTGAGGAGCGTGTGTGTTTGTGACATCAGCAAGTTGTTTACTAGGCATATAGACGTGTTGCTCGGTCTTGGTGCTGGGTCCATACTGTGCAGAAAGCCTCTCTGGTCCGCACCAGATAAGCAGGTAATTCATCAAGCCTGCCTGCCAAAGCTTATCGTTCCTTCACAAGGATTCAGACTCTCCCTGGCAGCACTCGGGAAAAGTCACCTGCGTCCCACACATCTCCCTCCCTCACCCTCAATTACCATGATGACGTTCAGCCAGTCCTGGTAGATGACGAGAGAGAAGATGCGTCTCGGCCTTGTCATTCTTGCCGTTGTTTCCATGGCAAGCAAGATTCGCAAAAGGCACAGACGCTCAACAACCAAGCCTGGCAGGAAGACCCTGGTTTCTCTGATATTGCTCAGACATCGTGTCAGACACCATCAGCACCAAAAATGACCAAGAGAAGAAGTGCTATAATCTCGGCAGGCAGACCAAAAAGAAGGAAAGGAAGGAAGCTCACCTTTATAGTCGCATCAAAAACCATTAAATGTAAATTTTCAAGGATCACGCCAACCAGGTGGAGGTAAAGTTGCCAAATGAGAAGAGAGACAGAAAGAAAGACAGCGCAAGTGTGTAGGTGGGGAGTAGTGATGATAGAACCATCACGTTGTGGCTCATTAGAGGCCAAACATGCTGAGGTTTTGCCTGGCAAAGTCAATCAGGGAATTCTGAACTCTGCATCTCAGCAGGGGGGCTGGGACTGCACTGCCAACTACAGGAGGCCAGACCCAGTGGGGAGTCCATCTTGTACACCAACAGCGCTGCCAATCACCTGCTCTACAGTTCCTCACTTGAGAAGCAATCACACGCCCTCTTAGCTAAGAGCTAGTGGGCTGCTAACATCTGGCTTGCAGTGGCAAATCAGAACACAGACGGGACCTCAAACTGACAAAACCCCTCTGCGTCTCACATGCAGGAATGTGGAAAATCGGTCCCGGGTGAGCTAAAGGGCAAATACACAAGTCATTGACATTTGCTAGAAATAACGGACCATTCATTCATGGCGGCATTGATGGTGGTCCATTTGCACCGAGCGATTTTCAAGCCTCTCCATTAGGATTGTAACGGGAAGAAACTGCCCTTGGCATTGCCCCGTGGCAATCGAGCCTCAAATTGAGGCTCGGCTGGATAGCTTTGGCATCATTCGGTCACAGCACACTGGGTCAGCGTAAAAAATTGCCTCTATGGAGACCAGTGCATCGTTCTTTTCCCTGTCTCCGCTTCTCATGTACGCTGCTGTCTCGGGAGGCAGCCAGACGAGCTCGTGACACCCTGTGAACAGCGCAGAATCAACACGCGGCATGACAGCCTATCTCTGCGTAAATCACCCCGCCTCTCCTCGATCCCTCGGTTCCCAGACACAAACTGCCGACAGGCGCATTTAGCATTGTCTCTGAGCTCGATTAATGAGATGTTCGACTAATAACTGCTGATCTCTTTCCACCTGACAAGCTGTATACTTGAAAGGTAACTCTTTTGCCTCTTGCTGTCTTTTTCTTTCACTGAAATTACACAGGGCTTGGTGTTAATACGCATCTGCAGCCATTTCTCGGAGGGTGCGATGGTGTGACTGGGGTGAGATCAAAGGCTGCAGCAAGAGAAAGAATAAAAGATGGAAATTAATTCAGTTCATCGAGGGATGACTTGAGCTGGGCGTCGTGTTGGGGGGGGGGACTGTAGACGGGTGCGTTGTAGACAAATAGCTCGACTAAGACTTGGTTTAATCCAGCAGCTCGGGATGGGTAAAATTGAAGACCCCATGGTTACCGTGACTCATAGGACACCATCAAGATGTGGCTGTTCCATCTGTCCACTCCTTACTCATTCGCGTTCTCTATTTGTCAGAAGAGGTGATTAGCTGTCAGCGCCTCTGTGAAGAAAGATAACCTCTACACAGACAAGCTTTTCCCCTCAGGCAGCAAGCAAGGGAGCACAATCATACAATCCGACACACATACTAGACACTCACATGGCTGGCAATCACGCAGCGTTGGCCCTACTGTGGGCATATGGAAGCATTCTACACATCCGCTCTTAATCATGCGATGCTCAGCGACTCACCAATGGAGCAGTAACCCTCGCTCAAGGATTAGTCAACTCCAACACCAAAAACATAAAACAAAACAAACAAAAAAAACGCCAGCACAGTAATGTTCAGGGAATGGTTTTATCCTCGAGTTGTACCTACGGCTAAAAACTGAGTCGTCAAAGATATGATAAAAGTCTCTTTTCTGAGCCGATCTTTTATCAAGTTCCTCCAAACGTTCTAACATGTTTGCTCAAACCAAAGATGAACACTGCTCTGCTGGAAGCTTTCTTTTCTGTTCCTCATTGAAATGTACATACTAGATGGAGTTGAACGCACGCGCGCGCGCGTGTGTGTGTGTGTGTGTGTGAAATCTCACCACCTTTCATTTCTCTGATTTTAGACAGCCTCCTTTCAAAGGGGTCAAAAAACATTTTGAAGTCCCTGTACAAGATAATCAGAGATATTCACTGGAAAGCCTGCATGAAGAGAACGAGGAGAAGAAAATAAAAAAGACGGACGGACGGACAAAGAAAAAAAAAATACAGGGGAAAGCAAAGGATAAAACCAAACAAGAAAAGAAGGAAAAAGGAAATAAAAAGGAAAATATTAAGATGTTTGTTGTTGTTGAATGGCAGAAATGGTGTTAATTGTGATGCGGCCTCCGATCCTTAAGAGGAGAGACTTTGGGGAGATGGAAAGTGTGAGAGAGGCACCTTAATACGAAATGGAAAAGCAGAAACTCTGCACAAAACCTCCATGGACTTTACACTGTGTGTGTGTGTGTGTGTGTGTGTGTGTGTGTGTGTGTGTAAACCAGTGTTAAAACACACCAACAGATCCTATGACAAACATGTTAGCGATGCCTTTACATGAGCCGACCAGCGGGCTTCTATTTACACAGAGCCTCCAGTGACTAAGGTTTAGGCCTTGGGGTGGAGAGACAGACAGCGAGAGAGAGAGACAGCGAGAGAGACAGAGAGAGAGAAAACTTCACTGCCTCTGAGAACGTGCCTTAATTGAGTACAAACAGAATGCATCCACTAATTAACGTTAATCAATTCACTGCAAAGAGCCATTATGACTCAAATCCATGGGAACACACACACACACACACACACACACACACACACACACACACACACACACCTGCTGAAGCAGAAAGCATAATCATGTTGTTTTAGTCTGGACTACCAAAACAACAAGCATGCTGGAAGAACAATCAGCAGAGTTTTTACAGTGTTCTACGGAATGCTGACAAAATCCGCACTGGATCCGTCCGTCCCAACAAGTAGACGTGCCAATCGGAAATCTTCAAGCCCTAATAACTGCCTTGCCTTTTATTACAATTTTATTCTCCCTCATCTACTTGAGAAGCTACTTTTTAGGGTTCTCACACTCGAGTCTGCACCCACGACTCATTCTGGGCCCAATCACGGGTCTGCTTTTGCACCGAGGAGCACAGAAGAACCGATTCTGACTGTGGATCGGTTGCACAATTCTCACGTGCACGTTTGCCCTCCGTTCATCCTTTTCCTCTCGTACCAGGTGGTGAAGAGCATGGCTTTTTACATGTACAACACGTCATTTTGCAGAAATATAGACAGATAAGGAACTGCTCGAAAAAAAGAATACTGTAACCGTGCAGTGTTATGAAAGGTTGGGTTTATGCATCAATAAGGTTCCATCAAAAAAAAAAAAGTGTGAAAACGACAGAGTTCGTGCCTGAGCTAAAAAATGAGAAACATAATATAGCCAGCTCATTCTCAAAAGGCTTATATGCAATGCCTTCCAGTAAGCAAACCAAACCAATATACGATCAGTATATGAAGTACCTGTTCATCAGACAGAGAAGTAAATATTGGTGCATGAATCAGTATCACGGTGTCGCTCATGCCTACCAGTGTCGACTTATTTCCCTCCGAATGTCACTCTGACAGCCGGATTAGAACGTGACGGATAAAAATACAATTTGCATCCAATTTCCCAGTCTATTATTTTATCTCCAGGAGTAGCTTTTCCTTGAGGAAAGCTTGCGTAATATCACCAGATCTGCGCTTTTTTTCTTCCCCAGGAATAAAAGAAAAGCCTTTTTCATCAAATCGTGCTGATAACGTCAAACGCCAACAAAAGCTTCGAAGGCGCATTTCAGTGCTGGCACCAAGTAAGTCCTTAAACAGCGACAAAGTGGAAACACAAAGGAGGCATACACACCTGTGTCCCCTAACATGTGGCACATGTTCAGTGTTCAGGAAAAAGAAAAGTCCCCCAGGCTGCCATTTGTAAATCATTATTCCACCTCATAACTAAAAGCTGGCACCTGATTCAAAGTTGATGTGCAAGATCGTAGGTGGAGCCGTGAGCACTCGTCTTTCTGTGGCCCCCACTACGCAAAGAAATGCATGAAAATTAATAAACCGATCTGTCTAATCAGCTATTCCACAGTGTTGTTGACTGTGGAACTTGACAAGCCGGCTTTTTCCACAGAACCCGGAGAGCCGCCTTGGAAAACTGATCTCCACAGAGATTTTGGCTTGAGGTTGAATGTTTTTGTCTCTTTTAAGAATGGGACGACTACAGGCAGTTATCATACAGGCAGAGAGATCTCAGCGCTGCTTTGTTGAAGTAAAAGCTGATCCAAAGGCTCTACAGGACCTCATGTGGATCTCAGCATCACCTTTGTTCTGGTTTTATTAACTTGCGCTAACAGCTCTGACGCAAACTGTTACTCTCACTCAAGATCTTTCTACTTTCTTATTATTATTATTCTCCTAACATTTTTTAGGATGCTACAGTGCCTTGAAAAAGTATTCATACCCCTTGAACTTTCTCATTTTTCCATCTTACAACCACGAACTTAAACGTTTTTTTTTTAGATTTTATGTGATAGACCAACACAGAGTTGCACATAATTGTGAAGTGAAACGAAAATGATAAATGGTCTTATTTTAAACAAATAAAAACCTGAAAAATGTGGTGTGCATTAGTATTCAGCCCCCTGTACTCTGATACCTCTAAATACAATCCAGTGCAATCAATTG
>JAPEIY010000018.1:4261531-4276349 GCA_026122135.1 Cathorops aguadulce | reverse complement strand
GCATGTCTTTGGACTGTGGGGGAAACCGGAGCACCCGGAGGAAACCCACGTGGACATGGGGAGAACATGCAAACTCCGCACAGAAAGGTCCCCATCGGCCACTGGGCTCGAACCCAGAACCTTCTTGCTGTGAGGCGACAGCATGAACCACCACACCACCACGCCACCCCCATTGTCAGATAATTTTGCTCATTTTAAGCATTCAATTCTAGAACGAAACAAAATTATCTGCCAATAGGATAAGAAAATGTAAAGCTTGAAATTAGTAAAAGTGTCTAAAAACAAGCCACATAATTGTATATTTGAGTTCTAATCATCTTCTAAGAATTATTATTATACATACGGGCCACTTTTTTGATGGAATAAAAACGTGTTCTATTCCCTTCTAGTGGGTTTATTGATAGCATGCAATATTATGATATCGCTTATCCTCCATGTATTACGCCACTCTCCCTAATGGAGAATTAACATGCAATATTGTTATAATATTGCATGTTGTCAAGACAACACAATGTCACATGCGAAGATCCAATGACAAAACTTTGCTGCTGCTCATGCGCACAATCATTTATTTGTCGGCCGGGAGAGAGAGAAGACGGGGTTAATTCAGTGCTCGGATTAAGCAGGAAATAAATAAACTGAAAACTGAAACTAAAGACGCGCTGAACACCTGAAAGGCTACCAAAACTTCATTATATATTCTTCACGCATATTTACTAAAGAAAAACATACCAACAGACATCGAAAAACTGGAAAAGAGACACATCGGAGATGTAAGACTTCCGCACTAGCAAGCGACTGTGACAGTCTGTCCGCAAACATGGCCGCTAGGTTTACTTCGTTAAAAGCGGAAGATTTAGAGAAAATTTTGAAAGAGAAAGACGCACTGAACACCCAAAAGGCTAACAAAACTTCACTGGATATTCTTCATGCATATTTACAAGAGAAAAACATACCAACAGATATCGAAAAACTGGAAAAGAGAGCAATAGCAGAAATATTGTCAAAGATCTACTTGGAGGTGAGGAAAAGTGATGGAGACTTTTACAAGAGGACTTCACTCAACAAAGCCCTTTTGTTTTGAACTGCAATGTAACAATTAACTACGACCAAAAGCAACTGTGAACTTGAACTGTCAACCTGTATATAGCTTGTATACAAGTTGGGTTGTTGTTCAGGCTTTTTGGACTTGGACTATTGTTACATTGGACATGTATATTGGATTGACAGAACATTGAATTACATTTGATCAGAATCAGCATTCAATATTGGTAAGTTACTGCCCTGTTCTTAACTTTTTGTAAAATCTATAACTGTTTCATCAAATGTGTATGTATAATAATAATAATAATAATAATAATAATAATAATAATAATAATAATAATGTTGGCTTTTTTTCATGGTATATCAGATATATTCCATTCAGCTACTCGTCTTCGACTCGTTCAATATCATACTAGCTGACTGGAATATATCTGATAGACCATGAAAAACCCCAGACAATATTATTTAATTAGCAAGCCTGCATGCTCAGAAAAAAGGATACTAAGCTGTACCTGTTATCTGTTGCTGGGGTAGTACTCTCAAGCATACACATTTTGTACTTTTAATATCTATCTATCTATCTATCTATCTATCTATCTATCTATCTATCTATCTATCTATCTATCTATCTATCTATCTATCTATATAACTGATAAAGTATGTATGTGCCTTTTTTTAAAAGGTACACTATATCTACATTTCTAGGAAATTAAAGTTATAAATGATAAGTATACCACAACAATAACATACAAGAAAGGTACAGTACAGCACCTTTATTTCTGAAGGTGGCTCGTTCTCTCAATATCCAGCTACATCCTAACGTGAACAAGTACCATGACAAACTTCAGAAAGCTCAGAATTTCTAACACCACAATGAAACTGAGGAGTTTTATTGTACAACGTTTAGAAGTGAAGTTACATTTTGTCATGATGAACACCAGTTTAGCCAGATTTGCAGACCGTAAATATGTGGTTCATATTATATATGTGTGAGTGGATGTATAGTGATTAATAACACAACACGCAAAATAACAAACAATCCAGCGACACATTACAAAAAAAATTCCATGATATTTTATTGATCATTTTGAAATTTCAAAGACACATTGTATAAATGTAATTTTTAAAAAATAATTTTTTAAATAATTTCATATTTACAGTATAAGCATGTCGTATAGTACTGTGTAAAAGTCTTAGGCACCCTATTTTTTTTTTAAAGTAGACTAGTTTTTCAGTACAAAATTAAATGCTACTAAAAAAATCTTTGTATGTCAGTAAAGAAAGCAGCATATTACATAAGAGGCCACTTTACAGACATAAAAACATAATGAAGGCAGCTGGGTTTTGCTGCGAAATTAAGAAGCAGGTGTGACAGTCAAAGTGTCCAGAAGAACTGAGGCTATTGCCTCATTGCTATTGATACTGACTTTGCTTCAGTTATTACAGTTTACTGCTATTTAAAGTATTTTTTGAATGTAGAAACATTTAATTTAATTATTTCTGAAGGCATCTTTGCTCGGCAGCATTTCTGTGCATGTGCCTAAGACTTCTGGACAGCACTGTATATGTATTATATTTACTGAATGTCTGCTTCGTCCCATTGTGGCTACGATAAAGAATAAAAGAAAAGCAGTGAATTTAAAAAGGACCAATTTGCAGAACAAGTTGTACTTATTAGGTTTATGTTATTATGGAAGTTATAGGCCTCTGTGTGTGTGTGTGTGTGTGTGTGTTTGAAAGTCTTGGCATGTATTTATATCTTGGTCCCCACAAGGATAGGAATATGCAGCAGTTTTGTCCTTGTAGAGACAATTGGCTGGTCCTCAATGGACAGTGAGGCAAGTGTGTGTGTGTGTGTGTGTGTGTGTGTGCGCGTGTGAGACAATGAACTCAATCACCTCTTACCTTCTGTTTGAGATGATGAATACACTCATGTGTGTCTTTGAATCATCCGTATATGCAGAACTTACCAGATGTGCTTTCCATACCACACACACACACAGAGTCCCTACCATGTGACTTACACACACACTGCCGCAGGTGAAAGGGGTAGAGCTACATGACTTATGCATGACTGCAGTGGAAAAGCCTTTACGTCGTTCTGGATGGCTTTTGGGGAAAGTCGTAGGCTTCAGTTAGGAGACCGCACTGCTTTACATCGCTAACAGAAGTTTTCAGCGGCACTTAAGCTGTACCAAACCTGGAAAACAAACAAACAAGTAATTAAATAAACAATAGGTACCACCATTAGCATTATGTGAAGACATTATACTATTTTATGACATTATTATTGTACTACACAAACGTGATAAAGCTGTACAGAACCGATGCAGATGCGTTACTATCCTTATGAGGACCTTATGGTGACAATTATTAATGAAGCTAATTATTGATCTGCTGCACCAAAATCTAACTTTAATCTGAACCTCAGTAACCAAAAGGAAATATTTGGGCTCTTTTAGATTTTTTTATTTTTTATAAAAATTTGCATTTTTGTAAAATAGCCTGGGGAACAGCTGGATGTCCCTACAAAGTCAAACCTGTGAGATATTCCTTTTCTTGTGTATGTATATATTCTGAATTAAAAGCAAATCTACGTGTATAAATTATAAAATACACAATTTATTCTTCAAATTTTACTTTTTATATTTGTATCTTTCACACTTACAAAACACGAGAACCAAAGTTTTTACCTGCATGCTGCACAAGGTGACTTCTTAACTTCCAACTCCTGAAAAAAAAAAGATGAACAGGACATGAGTTAATGAGACAATAACATGAAAAGGCAGATCTGTTTTTTTTTTCTTCAGAGTTCACTTGAGGATGCAGGAAAGCAGATGTACGAGTTCTTCCCTGCCAAAGCTCTCTGTGAGCTCGAGTACAAAGGAAGACCGCAAGCTGAGTAGTGTAGGTATGTGTGTGTGTGTGTTGCACTCTCTTTCCCCTCACAGTACAACTTCACTAAAGTTCCCACGTTCAGCTGCCAATCACACACCAGTCACATTCATACCACAAACACAGGTTCTCTTGAGGGAAGGTTTCAGCAATATAATCAGAATGAGTGGTGTGTGTGTGTGCGAGTGAGAGAATGAATGTCTACAGCAGAAGGTTAGGGCTGATACACCTGCGGAGCATGTTGCCGCTGGCTGGTGGGTTAAAAGTGACGCCAGCTGCGGGTCGTATCGAAGCTGTGGCCGCTGGAAAGGCCGAGCTGTGAGACAGAGCCTCATTATCCTCTACAGTGAGAGAAAAAAAAAAGCTAGTCGCGGTTCAATAACTCTGAGCAGATAGCACGTTTCCCTGGCAACACCTCCGAAGCAGCTCTGCAGAGATCCCAGAGAGAGAGGCAGAAAGGGGGAGGGTGAATAAGAGGAAGGAAGGAAGGAAGCAAGGAAGGAAGGAGGAGACCTAGACAGTGTTGGGGTTGGAGGCAGTTCTGGGTGACACTTGTGCTCAAACATTAAAGACTGTTAACACACACAAACAGGAGTCGAGTCGGGACCATAATACACCTATACGCTTTTTTTAAACCGGGTAATTTACTTCTAATCGTGAGTTTACATGTACACATCTTGCATACACACATTTTCACCATATTAACTTACATCCTTTAGGAGACAACAGCAGACTCAAGAGGCTCTGGAAGTAAAAACCTCACACATAACGATTGTAAGTAATTTGATGGGCACTAGTCAAATGCCAAAACTGATGTATCTGTAGAGATTCCACATGAACAAAGATTCCACTTTTGTGACATTTACGACTTAGGAAGTCAACTTTGGGAAATTCCACTGTCACTCTACTTTTATACTCTTTACATACAGTAAGTGCAAGCTCATTACCATCAGTCATTAGAAACAACAGTGATATAACAGATAGATATAACACTGAGCAGTAACAGTGAAGGAGGCGTGTCCTTTAAGTCTATGAGTGCAGTGAAGGAGGCGTGTTCTCTGTGTCTATAAGTACAGTGAAGGACGCGTGTCCTCTGTGCCTATCAGTACCAGTGATGGAGGTGTGTCCTCTGTGTCTATAAGTACAGTGAAGTAGGTGTCCTCAGTGCCTATCAGTACTAGTGAAGGAGGCATGTCCTCTATGTCTATAAGTACAGTGAAGGAGGCGTGTCCTCTATGTCTATAAGTACAGTGAAGGTGTGTCCTCAGTGCCTATCAGTACTCGTGAAGGAGCCGTGTCCTCTGTGTCTATAAGTACAGTAAAGGAGGCATGTCCTCTGTGTCTATAAGTACAGTGAAGGAGGCGTGTCCTCTATGTTTATAAGTACAGTGAAGGAGGCGTGTTCTCTGTGCCTATCAGTACCAGTGATGGAGGTGTGTCCTCTGTGTCTATAAGTACAGTAAAGGTGTGTCCTCAGTGCCTATCAGTACTAGTGAAGGAGGCGTGACCTCTATGTCTATAAGTACAGTGAAGGAGGCGTGTCCTCTGTGCCTATCAGTACCAGTGATGGAGGTGTGTCCTCTGTGTCTATTAAGTACAGTAAAGGAGGTGTGTCCTCTTTGTCTATAAGTACAGTAAAGGAGGCGTGTCCTCTTTGTCTATAAATACAGTGAAGGAGGCGTGACCTCTATGTCTATAAGTACAGTGAAGGAGACATGTCCTCTATGTCTATAAGTACAGTAAAGGAGGCATGTCCTCTGTGTCTATAAGTACAGTGAAGGTGTGTCCTCAGTGCCTATCAGTACTAATGAAGGAGGCTTGTCCTCTGTGTCTATAAGTCCAGTAAAGGAGGCATGTCCTCTGTGTCTATAAGTACAGTGAAGGTGTGTCCTCAGTGCCTATCAGTACTAGTGAAGGAGGCGTGTCCTCTGTGTCTATAAGTACAGTGAAGGAGGCGTGTCCTCTGTCTTCAAGTACAGTGAAGGAGGCGTGTCCTCTGTTTCTATAAGTATAGTGAAGGAGGCGTGTCCTCTGTTTCTATAAGTACAGTGAAGGAGGCGTGTCCTCTATGTCCATAAGTACAGTGAAGGTGTGTGCTCAGTGCCTATCAGTACTAGTGAAGGAGGCGTGTCCTCTGTGTCTATAAGTACAGTGAAGGCGGTGTGTCCTCTGTGTCTATAAGTACAGTGAAGGTGTGTCCTGTGTCTATCAGTACTAGTGAAGGAGGCATGTCGTCTGTGTCTATAAGTACAGTGAAGGAGGCGTGTCCTCAGTGCCTATCAGTACCAGTGAAGGGGGCATGTCCTCTGTGTCTATAAGTACAGTGAAGGTGTGTCCTCAGTGCCTATCAGTACTTGTGAAGGAGGCGTGTCCTCTGTGCCAGTTAGTCCCAGTGAAAGGGGTGTAGCCTTTGTGCCAATCAGTACCAATTAAAGAGGCATGTTCTTGAACTCAACCACAGAATATTGTATTGCACAGATAGTTTTAAAAGTATTTTTCATGCATCAGATTGTGACAAGAAGCACAACCACTGAACTACCACACACTGAACGCTAAGACCGCTAACACCAATGCTCCTGGCAACGCCCACTGCAGAGCTTTTGTAAATGATCCTAATGTTTCAGTGTAAGGCCAGTATGCATTAAATGGTTGGATGGTTTAATGGTTAGGTAGCTATAGCATTGTGAAGACTGCAACGGCAAAAATCTGTGGCTGTGGAGCGATTGTTTGACTTTGGATTGGGATGGAGTCCAGTTCTGATTAGAACACACAATCTGTGATTGTGTTCAGGTGACTGTCTGGCCTCCCGCTGCAGTGTCTGGAAATTCAGACATCAGACTCCCCACCTGCTCCCCCCTCCTGTGTGTGCAACACACACACACACACACACACACACACACACACACAGCTGGCTCCTCAGGCTTGGATTGATAAGACTTTGGCAAAGTCTGACATTAACACAGCCTTCGATCGAATGGAAAAACAAGGTTGTAATCCTCCAAATCTGGACATCGTCTCAAACTCCTGAGCTTTTCTTAATCTACTTTCAGCATGTTTCACATGCACAGATGTTAAGTAGAGTTTGAAAGGGACATGAGTTCTTACTTTACTCCCTCCTTGGCACGCTGCTTTAATATAAAGTCTACTACCGTCAGCCTTTCTCGCTTGACATTTAACAGAATTTTCTTGTGGCGTTTCGCGAGACAGGTGAGACGATGGATCAGAACGAGCACCCGCATGCCGCATTTTCACAAAACAATGAAACCACCAAGAAGCTGCTTTAATTTAATACAAATTGCTTTAAATAAGTGTCGTATGAATGCTCATTATGGGGAATTACTGAGTTTCTAAAACTGAACTGTTTTATTACATCCCAGCTCGTGTTTTACTTTTTTGCAGGACTGTTAATTGATTATTTCATGAATGAAGACGGGCCTAACGCAAGTGAGGTGAGCTCAAGGTAAACCTATATAATGAAAAATAAGTGACCGTGACAAGATGACAAATACTGATGACCTCCCTCAAGGGAACTAATAAAAAATAACAACCTTTTTTTCTTTTAAAAGAATGTGTGCTCTGTAATTTATTATGGAACACAGTGCACTAATCAAGCGTGTTAAAACTGTAGTAAATATGTGAGGGTGACAGACACTCCCTCATAATAAAGTCTCATAAATGAAACATGAGTTAGTTAGCAGACGCGAGTAAAGCAAATCATACAAATCAGCATTTAAAAAGCTTTTCTTTTTACTGCTTATGGAGTCAGTGATTACTGTATCATCAGGATTTGAACCTCTTTATGACAAGGTCTTTGTGTGTAAAACAAACCAATACACACATATGACCTATATGCCAAGGTATCTCTGACTAAATCTGTAAATATTAAATGCAAGCTGAGTGAGACTGTGTGTGTGTGTATGTGTGTAGCACACCAGACCCTTTAAAACACATCAATACGTTTATTAAACTTTTTTTTTTCATTTGCGGTCGCACCACATCCTCTGTATTTAGCTCTGGAGGGGGGTCGAATATTTATAGGACTGTTCAGATGAGCTCTGAAATGCACGCTGTGTGTGTGTGTTGGTGGGGGTAGGGAGAGCGGTGAATTTCATCATTGCCTTGGCGCTGCCAGGCTTCGGCAAGTGTCAGACAGATTCTAATAAAAGTGTCTGGCCCCACGGTGGGCACCGGGCTGGCGCTTGCTGTGCCGCGGCTGACTGCTTGGTATGCGTGGAGCATGGCAGCGCTTCAGCTGTTGCTGGGGGCTCCGTGGTAAAGAGTCACACTGATTAGTTGGCATCGGCCATTGTTCGGTGCGAGACCAAACGGGGGGAGAAAATACAATTAGAGCCAGAGAGAGACGGTGAAAGAGACAGTGAGACAGACAGAGAGACAGCAAAAGGGAGACAGAGAGAGAGAGAGAGCGCGCATGAGAGCACGTCTGAGGGGAAAAGCGATTGTTTTTGAAAAACAGCATTTCTAATGTGGGTAATTTAGCAAAATTAGATTTTTAAAAGTTGAACACTCCAGGGAGGATGTAACAAAATTAGTCGTAAAACTTAATGAGTTCGGTTCGTGGAGAAAAAGAAGAAGAGTGAGTCCAACTGTACCGAGTGAACCCGGACTGCAGATCTGTTGTTAAATGTCAGGCCACCTTTCCAGTACGTGCAGATGCCTGGGTGGTATTAGAGAAATTAACCTGCCATTCGGTTCTGATTGTCTGCACTATTATGAGACGAGGTGTGTGGATTTAATTAAGTGGCAGAAACTGTACTGGGAGTCAGACTTTCTATTAAAAAAAAAAAAGAACAATGAACACGTGTTTACTCAATATGTGCAACCCTTTTAAGGACAAGGTGGTGAATAATGAAGGAACACGAGGAATACCAAGCGTAATTGATTGATGTTTAAAATGGAACTGAGGGCTGAAGGATGAGCTGGGTGCCTGGATGAAAAACGGAGATGTTTTTTGAATATTATGGAATATTCTTCTATTGAAAAAAAAAGCTGATTTTAAACATTATGAGCCTCCTTAAACCTCTTTGTGACGAAGAACGGTGTTTTACTTTGCGTATTTTCTCTGACAAGTCGATATTCAATTGAGTTAATTCAGAGAATCGTTAAAGAAATGATCTCTTACTGACTTTAAATGGCGACGAGATGACACGTCAGTAACCTATGCATCTTAACATACATTTAATTTTTTTTTATGCGTGTTGAGTAACAGAGGTTCGACAACACATTGTGCTGCCTAGTGGCCTGTGAGGGAAAAACACATCAACAGCTAAACAAGTTTGACAAAAAAAATCTTTATTTTAAAGTTTTATGCAACAATCTCGACAAGCGGAACACAGATTCATTATAGAACATGCGGCGCACTGCAAGCTGCATGGAAAAAAAAAAACGAAGAAAGGCGTTGTCTAGACAGCAAACTGCTGTAACAGCAGCTTTCCGCTAAGTCTAACTGCTTCACCGTCCCTGGTTCATTTTAGTCCCTGTTCCTAGGACATCAGTCGGCGTGCTGTATCGCTCTCCTGTCGCCTCATGAGGAAAGTTCCGAGTTCCGAGTCGCTCTTGCCCTCCGCCCAGGTCCCAAGAGCCTAACCCGTGATTTTGCATTCACTCAGCTCACAAGTTAGGGTCTCAGGGAACAGGAGAAGTACAGCATGGTCCGAAGAGATGCAGGGGTTAGAGTGTGTGGGGGGGAAGAACCAGGATCCTGTCTCTCTCTCTCTTTATCATGCACACACACACACATTTACACACACGCACTCTTTCCTGTATGGATGCTCTTTGTTCAGCGTCCGGCTCTGTTCGTCTCGGCGGGCCAAAGCTCTGTCTGGTACCATACAACAACACCGGCCCTCTGCAGATGGATCAGGATATCAAAACACACACACACACATGCACACACAACTCCCCTCCTCTCCACCCTGATTTTTCACCAGATAACTTGTCCTGCATTCCTCGCTAGTCGCTACAATCCGAACGCTGACCCAACGGGACGAAAGAAGGCAGCACGACCGATAAAGAGCAAACGAGTTTTAAAAAAGAACACGCCTTTTCAGACTTTTTCATTTCTCCGTCAAAAACGCAGCGGCGAGTCCGTGGCACCCTGCTCTGCGCTAACTAGCCTTTGTTGGCTGAGGTAAGCCCCCAGTCAGACGGTCAGTCTCTTTCTTTTTCTCTCTCTCTTTCTTCTTTGTCTTCAGAGCCACGGCATTAGTGTGCATCCCTCACCTTGCTGATCTGCTGCAAGAGGCTTGTACGGAAAGGCAGAGGTGCAGCTCAGACACAGAGAAAGGGGGAAGGACTCGGGATTCGCGCCTCTCGCAAACGATTCGGTATCAGCAAAAAAAAAAAAAAGTGTGAGACGCTGATCGGCGGCGGCTGCAGTTCTCCTCCGCTCCCCCCTACTCCCCCCAACCTGCACTCATTTAACTCAGACACACAGTCACTGCGACACCCCCGCCACCCCCCCTCCTCCTTCTGACAGTGGAGCGCTCCGTTCTGGACTGAAGTTGTCATTCAGACGTGATCACCAGATCGATCAGCAGAGACGACAGCGCCAGCTTTCTCACCACCTTCTTGCTAGTCCCGACATCAGACTGGCCAGGCATCAATTTCAAAAGCGCACGCGCCAGCCAAAATGTTGTTTTTCGCCACGCTTGCACACAAACACACATCACTACCAGACTCCTCCCCCCACAAACAATCAGCCAGCTTCCTCCTCCTCGAGGGAATAGGGAATGAGTGGACGCTGCCGGAAATGAGAAGAGCTCGACATGCGCCTTAAACGACCCCTCCTCCCTGCCTCACACGAACACAGGCACGCCGTCAGAGCCGACACGTATGATTTGTCATTTCAGAGTAACGGTAAAAGGTAAGAGGAAAGACAGTCTGTGAGAGAGAGAGAGAGAGAGAGAGAGAGAGAGAGAGAGAGAGAGAGAGAGAGAGGGAGGGAGAGAGAGAAGGTGAGTGAGCTATCCCAGACAGAGGCAGGTCACTGAGGTGGTACAGGAGTATGTGAGGTGACGAGGCAGTCGTCTACCTCCAACACCCACTCTCACCCCCACCCCATGACACCAAATCAGTGCAATCTCTCTCTCTCTCTCTCTTTCATCTCATACACACTTTCCCATGCACCCCAATACCGGAAACGGTCACTCACCCCAAAAAAATACCACTCTCAATCTTTTCCCCCAGCGACCCCCTCCCTTTCCTCGTCTCCTCCAGGTCGCCGCACCTGTCTGGCAGAGTCTCTCCAGCGCCTTGGCAAGTCTGATATCCAGTCGGCAACAGTGTGCCGCACTACGCGCCCTCCCTCTCCTTTCCTCTCCTCTCTTTCTCCCTCTCTCTCTCTCCTCCGTCTCACTCAGTCCATCTCGACTGCTGCAAAGCCTTCCTCCTGCACTGATCAATCCTTTCCTTTAGGGAAAAAAAGGGTTTGCAAAACACATGCTCATACACAAGATGCGCAGCCAGCAGGACAGCAAGCTCAATGTTGCTATACACACACACACACACACACACAGAAGGTATGTTAAAATATTGAGAGCATGTTAAAAACCAAACCAAACCAAAAAACGTTAAGCCAGAGCAAAGTGATGCGACCATATCTGGAGGGAAATGCAATCTAAAAGTATGCTGAATGGTTCCAGGATTACAAATTCATATAGTATTAACTATTCAATTAGTTTAAACAGGTTTCAGGTACAAAGAAAGCATAAATGACGACGACATTTAGTGGAAAGTTGTAGAATGTTCAGGAATAAACTGATCAGCCTCTGGGAAGCATAACTTTTCACACACACAAAGCATAGTGCTATGTGACAAAACCATTGCAGTTCATCAAATGACACTTAAGAAAAAAAAAAGTTCATGAAATTCTTCGGTCAAAGCAGCAACCAGTCTCTTTTTGAGGAAAAAAAAAGAAAAGAAAGTGAAGCCCAGTCAGTCATGGAGTCTGAATCAATTCTCGGAGAAGCAGACACATTTGATGAGATGGGATGATGGTTGATTTATCTGTCTGGGAGCGCTTCAGGACGGCCCTGTCTTAATCTCACAACCTGTGACCTTCTCTCGCCGCTCCCCGTGGCGCAGATGGGGGTCGCGACCCTTACGCTGACAGCCAGTCATTGATTATGTGCTTAATGCAAACACCGCCGATGTCGACCGCACTGCAATGCAGAGCCTGGCGGGCGCGCACACACACACACAGAATGGAGCAGACTAGCTGAGGGGCTGTGGTTCAACCTAATGGCGATCCAAGAGGCGACTTTGCCGATATGAGAGCACACCATGCTGGTTCAGGATGAAGAAGGGTGTCAGAGTGTGTGTGTGTGTGTGCGTGTGGTTTGCAGCAGCGAGGGCTGGTGAAAATCAGCAGGGAAACCTTGAAGGAGTGATGGTGATCAATCAACTCTATTACCGCTGTGGCAGTGTCTGGGCCGGTGGCCAAGCTCATGCACACACGGACCGTCAGCAGAGGGCCGCCGTCACACACAATCCAGACAATAAAGCGCAGCTGAGTCCCTACACACACAACACACATTAGAGACAACCATTAACCCAAGCGCAAACGCGTAAACACACACACACACACGCATGCATGAGCCAGACACCAAACGACTCGTGATGCTCAGCTCACCGCCATTTTGTTGAGAAAAGAGCATTCTCGATACGGTGTGAGTCAACACTTACACGAGGTTGCTACTACAAAGGATAAAAAAAAAGAAAAAAAAATTAGCACTAATTTTCTACACCCTCTGCACTGAGAAACTCTGCACTATTTATTCACTGAAACTTTTGAAATGTATCAAGATGAACAGAGCTAACAGTCAGGGGTTGTCTCAATATATCGATATCGCAAATATCAGATCATTCCCAGGTATCGTTAAATGTAAAGAATTCACTTTAAAATGGGTTCAGATAGATCTGAACTCACACGGTGCATCGACTTATCCGAGAAAATCTTAACATCGTTTATCGTGAACAAATCTGACAGTATATACGAGTATGAGTCAAACGAAAACCTTCTCATGTCTGCGTTGTCTATTACAAATAGGTGTCACAAATGCGTATCATTTTCCTACATAATCTCCATTTTGTTCAATGCGGGGAAAAAAATCTTCGAGCGTAATAACAAAAAAGAAATCTTAGCAAATTAAAATATTGCTCGCGTAGTTGATTTGACAGAATAGTTCTCATTATGAGATTCAAACCATTAGTAAAACTTTTTCTCGACATTTTACTCATTTCGGAGAAATCTCCTTCTATTCGCAGATAACTGAACTTAAAATCATGTCAATTTCCAGCTTGGATTTAGTTTAAAAAATGCAGACACACAGGTTTAATAATCATAAATCATATTTGCTTGATAATAATCTCATGAAGAGAATTTTTCATTATTTAAATCTACCTATACTGAAGATGATTGTATGACTTATTTATAAGTATATAATTGCTATATTGTTATTTGCTATGGTGTAAAATAAGTTAAGTAGTGTCCAACTAACGAGTAAACAGACCCCAGAGCTCAAAAAGACAAGACGTTGATCCAGAAAACTCTGCATTCTTTCTTTATCTGAAAGAAAAAAGCTGTCACGTCAATCCAAACATGAGCCGAAATGAAATCTGGAGAAATCTGTGTTGTAGCACCATCAGCATGACATTGGTTTAATGAAGGATGAAGGCTAAGATAATGTTGAATAATAATCTTGAAGAAAATAGCAAATGAATGAACGAGTATAACAAACACACAAGAGGGTAGTGACATGGAGTAGGGGGTTGTGTGAGTCGCTCTCTCTCTCTCTCTCACACACACACACATACAAAGACCAGCATTAATGACCATCGTGTCTGGTCCCTGTAGATGACAGTCCAGTCTGCAGCCGCTGATCAATCCCATCGATTTGTCCCAGAGGTCAAAGGTCACGGGTGTATTGATGGGAGAAAGTGCTTTACGCAGCAAGGCCGGTCCTGACTCCAGACAGATCAATGATGCCTCAGTCATGTACATCATATGCGTATTTATTTGCCATCAAATAATAGGATTTGGGCATTTTATTACTCAGTCTGTCTCTACACAAAAACCAGCACGGTGTATTGAGCACCTTGGCTGAAAACCAGCTCACTCGTTCACTTGCTGCAGACTTTATCACCATCAGTGATGCTCAGGTCATGTTCACTGATGTTCTGGACTTGGACGGGTGAAGGGCAGCAGGCTAAGTGTTCAGTCTCTCTCTCACACACACACACACACAAAAACAATCAATTACATATGAGAATGTGCGACTGATGCGATGCACCTACAAATAATCCATGTATGTATTGAATTACGTTAAAACACGCTGTGCTATGAGGAAAATGAAGGTTATCAATAAAGCTTCAAAGCTCGACATGTTCTGCCATGTTTTGTCCAGAGAATGGCCTTCCTGCACTTATGAGACACAAACGCAAATCAATTCCTTACACTTTCTTCACAAGTGTTTTTAGCATTGTAAGAAACGTCATTTTCTTTTCCATTTTTCTGCCTGTCCAGACTTTTCTTTTGTTTGGTTTTCATACATTTAAAAGTTATTAACCATATCATGGAAAAGGAAAACATGGAATGTGATACACAATAAGGAGGGTGAATAAGGAAAGTTTAGATCTTTACTACGCTGAGACCCTATAACTTTCACAACCAAAAAACAAAACAAAACAAAACAAAACAAAAAAACACGAGTGAATGTCCAAAACTCAGTGTCCAGGTCTGAGAATTAAGACCTTTTAAAATAAAAACAGACCGACATCCAAAATGTAAGTGGTTAGCGCTGTCGCCTCACAGCAAGAAGGTCCGGGTTCGAGCCCCGTGGCCGGCGAGGGCCTTTCTGTG
>JAPEIY010000018.1:4220686-4238114 GCA_026122135.1 Cathorops aguadulce | reverse complement strand
AAGTCTGGACTTTATGTCCATGTCCATTATATAACTATAACTTGAATATGTTTCAGTAAACAGGTAAAAAAAGAAAAATTGTCAGTGTCCAAATATATATGGACCTAACTGTATATCAGATATATTCCATTCAGCTACTCATCTTTGACTCGTTCAATATCATGCTAGCTGAATGGAATATAACTGATATTTAAACAAGTAGTATTGTTACTGAAGTTTAACACTTCACTTAAAATACTAGTTTAAATATTTTCTTTCCATCTCATGCTTACATTTAAGTCTTGATTTTTTTTTTCCTGTAATTCAGCACTATAGTAATTAAAGGCTTGCCTTGCCTCTAAGATTTAGGGGAAATGACTACATAAATGGAGTTAATTATGCATAATTCGATAGTGTTTTATGTTTAGGATACTTGCAAATCTGTTCAACAGATTTCTTAGGAAAAATAAGAAAATAGTAAACCTTATCATTGTGATGCAGCCAGGCTGTTGAGTGTTCAGCATGCTGTGTGTGATGGGGCGGTCAACCGGGGGGGCAATAGCAGTAGTAGCAGCAGTAGTAATAGTGCTGTACTACCTGCTGTGAACTGCTTATAGTCAGCCAGGCAGTCCAGATTTATCCTATTAGTCATAGAAAGCCATAGTGGTTTCACACAGTGATGATCACAGGGACTTAATCCGCTCCTGATGGAAGTTTACACCCACCTTAAATACTGCTTACAGCTCACTTACACACACATACATACATAAATGCTTTGCACGCTGCATTGCTCTACTGCACACACACATCTGACAGTCTACACACGCCTACTCATACAAACTGGTCGTTGTATTGTGTCTGTGTGAATGGTCCAGGCAGGGGGACAGGAGGATGGAACCCGCAGCCTCTAAAGTGGACCAGTGAATGAGACATTTCTCTATATCACTTTAACCTTCTGAAATACTGTCTTCTTTCCAGCTGCTAGGGAATGCGCAAACTTTTGTGCATAATTTTCAGTAAGGGAAGGGTGACCATTTGGGAATTGTGGAACTAACTACCCCTGGATGGAGGGGGTCTTAAAGGGCTGAACTAAAAAGAGTTTTTAAAAGATGGAAAGAGACCCACAGACTGCATTTGCACAAAGCTTGGAAATCTGTGGAATATTTCTGTTTTACGGTACAATTCACAAACCTGAACAAACTGGATATACTAATGCTTTCCAGTATGTGTAGATACTGGCAAAAAATTTTTAGTAAATATGTATTACCTGCAGTAATTATTTAGGGCGTTTAATTCCATCCATTATCCTGTGCAGGGTCACGGGCAAGCTGGAGCCAATCCCAGCTGACTATGGGCGAGAGGCAGGGTCAATTTAAAGCCACCAATTAGCCTAACCTGCATGTCTTTGGGGGAAACCGGAGCACCTGGAGGAAACCCACGTAGACACGGGGAGAACATGCAAACTCCGCACAGAAAGGCCCTTGCCGGCCGCTGGGCTCGAACCCAGGACCTTCTTGCTGTGAAGCGACAGTGCTAACCACTACACCACTGTGCCACCCTACCTCGAGATTAATAAATGAAAAATAAGCTTGATGTTTGAGGGGGTGTAGAAAAGTAGAACAAACAGAAAGAGGGAAATACATGAAATACTGTACCTTCAGCAAAATAACATCAGAAATAAGCAACATGGTGACAAGTTGGCCTAAAAGAAGGACCAGGTGTTCAGGAAAGGCTGAATTTGGTGCCAGTGACGAAACTTGTCCAAAAGATGCAGACGTGTTAAGATACAATTTTTCGGTATCACTTCAGATCTTGAGAGGATTTTCCTTCACATATCCTGATTGGCTGAAAAGCTCTACTCTTTAAGATGCTGAAGTCAAGCGGTTCATTCTGATAACTCATCCATATGACAGGTCTCATGACTCACTCACTCAAGGCCATCCACAAGAGAGCAGAATCTAATTTAAGCACAGAAAACCACGTCCACGTGTGTTTTCCTTACAGACAAATTTAAGGAAATAATGCTGGGTCTGGTATGCTGTGGGGGGCATTTATTTTTTGTCCCCTTACATGTAAGCATCACTGCAAATCAATACAAAGTTCTCCTGACTATGATAAAACATTTCTATCCTGATGGGCATGGTCTCTTCCAGGATGAATTATCTACCTTTATTATCTAGACAAGAGTGTTCTGTTGGGAAATACGCCACTTGTATTTTTTATACAAACTATACCTGGGACATTGAGTAACATATTTAACAGTTATTCCACGAAATCAAGTCGTACATGAGCTGATAACTGATGAGGCTTGTAGCACCGAGTTGGCTATAAGAACCAAGCTGGTTCCCTCCAGGCCTTGGTTCACTGTGGGTGATGCCTGTGCTCCCAGCTGTGGACTGCAGTGAGCTCATTGCTCATTTTAACATCGGGGTTGTCCAGCACTCTGTGCTTTAGTGCTTGGCGTGGTGTTCCAAGCGATGTTGCTCGGTGGCGTCGCGGCGGCTGTGCAGGTGGTTTGGGGCACACCAGCGCTCTGCATGGCGGTGCTTCTGTGCTCGCTTTCTGGATCCATGGCGTGGTGTTCGAGCGACGTTGCTGGTGGCATCACGGCGGTTGTGCCGGAGATGTGGGACTTATTTTCTTGCGCCTTCTGGTGGGACTATGGCTGCTACACTTTGGGAATTACATCCTGACCCCTATTTGGTGGACTTTTTTTTTTTATAATTGTAAAGCGTCCTTGGGTTTTTTGAAAGGCGCTATATAAATGTAACTTATTGTTATTATTTATAAACCATGTACAAAGAGATTGAGTGGAATAACTGTTTTATTCTCTTCACATTCACTGGATTTTTATGTAACAGAGCATTTTTTTTTTCAAATTTGATAAATAAAAACTTTATACAAAACATCCGACAAAATAATTTCCATTTAGAACGTAAACAAACTGACGAAATGACCGTAGCAATTTGTGAAAAATGTGATAACAATAATAATTCTTGAGAAAAAAAGGTATGTTCTTACCATCAAATACTTGAATTCCACATTTTGTTGCTTTTTTTTTGTATTTTTTTGGGTTTTGTTTTTGAGTAGAGTTTTTATTTCATCCTCGGCTGGTTCTGCAACACGCTCCGCCATTTTGCTTTTTCTCTACTCACGGTATATGAGCTGATATCCTCATAGTAGAGTAGCTAATCAGAGCGTATGATTGCTCATATCCAGTGAATGTGGATAGAATCATTTCCAATATCTTCACTTGTGAGGAAATCAACAAATTGTTTTGATTAACTTGTGTAATTTTTGTTTGTGAATGTGCCTATATAATAAAAAGAAAATGACACGCCGGTTTGAAGACATGAAGTTGATTTTCTCGTGTTAAAAAACTGCCATTTTTCATTCAAAATACATCCCGGACCTGAGCGACATATTCTCCAAAATCTTCACTTGTGAGGATATGGATGACGTCACTTCCAAAGTTTCCCCGCTGAACCGGTTTGAAATTAAAATTATTTTGATTAACTTGTGTCTTGTTTTGTGAATGTGTCTATACAATAAAAAGAATATTATATGGTGTAATGAAGATATGAAGTTTTTCTTCTTGTGTTGAAAAATAGTTCGCTTGTAAGCTGCACTCACTTAAATATGTTCACCATTCGAAGATAAACTTCATATCCTCCTGCCACTGTTCTGGATGCTCGTAGTGGCCCAACACCTTACTAACACACTGTTTTTTGTTAGGCCAGAACCTCTAAAATCCTTTTTGAATATGAGCCAGTGTTTTCTGTCTGAAAATAAATTCCAGTCCAAACAGGTAAAGAACAGTGCTTGTATACCAGTACTGAAAAAAGTTATTTTTAACAAATATCTTTTGGAACAATCCCTTTAGGGCAGATTCAGAGATGTGTAGAATCCATGCCAAGGTGCACTAAAGCTGTTCGGACAACTCATGGTATCTTGATACCTTAATTATTTTTTTACTCTGTATAATTTTATCCTTTAATTTGCATGTAATTTAGGCTTAAATTCTAACTGTAGCGTGTCCACTATGCGCCAAGCTTCTTCACCACTGTAATGACTTAAAAAATGAAGCTGCAAAAGTTGTTTTAGTCTTGGATGGTGATTAATAATAATAAAAGAGTAAAAAGAAAATAAGGGTTGAAAATTCAAACATCTCCAGGCCATCGTGTATGCACACTCTGAACATTACTTTTATAAACATACATAAATTATGCATTATGTGCATCCTCTGCTTCAAATCTTCCATCGTCCAAAAGAGTACTGGGGGGGAAAAAAGAGAAATAGTCACCGTAAGTGGACCTCTTTTATCCTTAATCTCTACTACGCATTGCGAAATGGAAATGGTTCTTCTGCATCTTTGTTTTCTTGTCCTCCCCCAACTTCAATGTCCCAAAAAAAAAAAAAAAGGACAATTTCATATCCAGAAAAACAGGCAGCTCAGGGTCAAAGTTCAACAGGGACCAGGGCAAAAAAAAAAAAAAGGTTTTCCCACAGGACAGGACAAACCATTACAAACCAGACAGGGGGGAATATCAGACAGACGTCCCTGTAATGCGAAACAGCCATAATGCAGTGCCACCATCGGAATGAACCAAGTGCACAATGCACAGGGGGTGGCAGAGGCAGACAAAAATACAGTTGATCGATAATCACTGCATTTACTTAACTGTGGCTATTTATTAACATACTACAACAATGTCCGCAGATATGATGGATTATCATATAAAAAAATTTCTATTTGCCTTATTACTTACATGCACGCACACACACACACAAAAAAAAAAAAACAGGGATGGAAGCCTATATTTTACTGCAGTCAAATGCACACATCTAGCATCTCTGAACTGAATCACTCCTGATGAAAATGAAATGTCAAACATTATTTTTACATGCCATGTTAATCTTCACGGAAAGCCTGCATGACTGGATATAAGCTCTTAAGAAACATTATATCTGCATCTTATTCTAGACAGCTCATGAGGGAGGAAGTGTTATTTTGGCCTCAAAGCCAAATAGACTTGCAGCAGAGAGGGAGCTTCATCACTGCTAATTTAATACTGCTGCAAGCAAGGTAAGAGCGATGTGCAGGTTAAAGTAGTATGTGATGGTTATTCTGACTGTATGCACGGGCAAACAATCCTTCTGGCAGCCTTGAACCTGATCTGCTTCAGTTGTTCCCAATACAAAACAAAACAGAGAAAAAAGGGAAGAGTTGCTGATGGAGTTGCTAAAATGTATATTTCGTACTACATTTTTTTTTGTCCAAAAACAAACTGAAGCAACTTGCACATGCAATTCTTTGAATGTAATTTAGTAAAAAGCTTCCAGCGCTCTAATTTTCTGGGTTAAAGCTCTGTGGAGAGAGAAGAAAGGAAGGTGGAGGGCAAGGTACGTCTTTGAAAAAGAGATCTTCGGTTTCCCAGTGGAAAGAGGCCAAGCCTTCTACCTTTCATTAAATGCTTGCAGAGGTTTGCCAGGCAACGTGCCAAGAAAATGACTTTGTTTGACCCGACTGCCAATCAATTCAGGACGCGCGGGCCCAGACTAAACAGGCACTTTTTCAGCAAGCCCCATTGGCTGCAGCTGCCTCCTGTGGGTGGGGACGAGCACAGAAACCAGGCTGTTGACAAGGGAAAAGGGAAGGAGAGAGCTGGTGCACGACGCATATTGAAAACACGTGGCCAATAGGAGTGCAGGTGATTAGTTGACCAAATTATTCCCATTAAACACGTTGTTAAAACAACAGTCGACGTCGTAAGTTAATCGGATGCCAGTGGAGGAAGTGACTGCCACTCCACTACCTTCCTGTCATTTCCATACAAAGAAATCTTCACTTGGGTGTATGTTGCTAGGCAAACTAAGCTCCCTAGTCAAAAGTCTAGATTGAAAATAAAACATAAAAGATGAACCAAATTTTTTACAGCTGTACCCCAAAATTCCCTGTATGGGGACAACCTGGATTAGTCAAAGCTCCATTAGTGGAGAGAAATCAGTCCATTTCAAGGGAAGTCCCTGATAACAATGTCACAGCATGAGTAGTGCTAATTTAATTAATGCCGACTTTGAGAAAGGAAGGCATCTCTTTGAGGGGCTCAGCCAACCCAAGGTCTCTCTTAAGCTCTGTTCAATAGAACAAGACATGACTTTGAGTCTCTTTTTCTTTTTTGCAGGATCACGAATATAAAACGCCTTCATTTAAAACTGGAAGCTTAATCAGTTTCTGAATAGGATGCATTGATTATCTGGACCAAATACTGCTCAGCTTATTGTTCTCTTAACAGCAGAAAACTAATCAATGCATTATGAATTTCAAGCATCTGAGTTTGGAAAGCATAAATGTAACCTCTATTGTGTGACTTCATAAACACTCTTGAAATCGATAAAGAATGGCATTCACCATGGACTCAAAAAGTATCACCCTAACTGGTCTGACGAAAACGAAGGTGATCGATAGTGAGATTTTAATTACTAATTGGTTCATTCAGGGTGTCCATCATGCAAATCTTTGCAAAGGACATTAGGTTATCTAACACTTATATTAAGAAATAATACACGCAGGTAAAACGAAACAAATGTAGGTTATAACACAATAATTCAGTAATGATAATAGGCAGCAGTGCTGGAAATAAATCCGACATTAGGAATGTTTCTTTAAATGAAATTCACTGAAAAGCTCCATGCCTGGTTTGGGTTATGCAAAAAGATTTCTCCAATAAAAAGATTTCCACTGACATTAATAAAAAAAACCTGCCGTTTTATACATTTCTAAGACAAATGCTAAGCAGCCTGCAAGCAAGGAAACATTCATCATACTGCGTAAAGTAATCCTCAGTATGATACCATCTTGTCATTACAATCGTCAGACAATTGAAAAGAAAATTCAAAATGCAGCTGTAATTAAATAAAGGTATTCAATAAACATAATTCATGAACTAGTGAAGATACTGACACTCAAGTTTCCATATAAAACAAGTAGTTTTTGTGTGTTACATCTTACATCAGCCATTTTAATGCTCAGCACCAGGTGATATGAGTGAAATACGCCTTGAAATGTAAGCTACAAACAATTATGAGCTTCATAAAGACCGGGTCATATAAACACACAACCCACAGACTATTTATGCTATTTACATCTACTTCATGGCCTGCTTCTTTCCACTGTCCATTTAAGTATCCTAATTTAAATTCCTCATGCCTAAACCGCATCCCTCTACTGCAACGACGAACAGAATTTATTATGAAAAAAAAAAAACCTTTGGCATTTTCCACCGCCTGAGATGTTGTCGACTCAGCAAAATGCTCAGAGAACCACAGCAGGAATGATACACAAAGGCGTAATTATAATTCTCCTCTGTGCTATGTAGGAAATTTGCAGAACCAAAATTGCTTTGCATTTATAGAACAGGAAAACAATGACCTTCTCTCAGCCTGAGAAACGTGTAAACAGTCTAGGTAGCTATTATATGCACAAATTAGTGTTTTATAAAGACAAAAACCCAGGTGAAAGGACACTGTTGATCACAGAGCAACAGTGAGAAAATCTTATGCATGACATTGTTGGTTGTTGATGAAAATGCACAAATGATTCACAATAACACCTCAACCTACCATCAGATTTACTCAAATTACACCCTTGCTGTATGTAGTTCTGGTAAATTGTGATGCATACACACCACTGTGTCACGGATTCTGGATATTTGGATAAAGTTAGTATCTGAGTCACGTACAGGAAAATATGAGCAGAACCGGTCCAAAGGGTTTGCTATTTGCCGCTATTTATAAATACCACAGAAATAGAGTATAAGCAGTGATATTATTACGTTGTGTGGAAGTGTTCAAACTGCCAAATGACAAAATTCATTTTTTTATGGTATGTTCTCAAGATCGCAATGAAAATGTTTGTTTTTCATTATCATTTCGTCTCATATTAGGGTGTAATCATAACTTGATGTTGGTCTAGCATATTTTGCTCCAACATGTGGTTCGCTCACCAAAGCCCTGTACCGTAAGCAAACTAAACAGGAACTGACTGGTTTAAAAATCATGGCTGTATGGCGTTACCACTGGGTTCCCCCTGCTGTGTTACATGTTCTCAGTGTCTTTTGTTTGGTGTTAACCCATTAAATCCCACATAAGAGACCACTGAGACAAGTGTCATGTACCCTGGGGGGCCACTTTGTTTGGAACAAAGACCTTAAATGGGTTACACACCACTGCAACTGATCCTCCCTGGTTGTTTCCTTGGATTTGTATTATTCTTACAGCATGCTCCTAAACAAAACGTTAAAGGTGAAGTATGTAATGTTAAGTGACATTATTCTACTTCTCAAACTAGCTATGAGTAGCAAGAGGAGCTTCCCAAAACCTTTCAGTGTATTACAGTTTATTACCCAAATCCAAACAAGATTTGTCAGAGCACCGTTTTATTTCTTTAACTTGAAACTTGACCTCTGATAACTATTCAACACTTTTAGCACGACTTAGACTGCACGCAAAATGGATACATTTACAATTGTAAAACCATGCTGGAATTCTCTTCTTGTGCAACTTTGAAGATAAACACTATTGACCATGTTTTCAGAACTGAACTCAATCTGGGAAGGCTTGTTTATTGTGACACACAATCAGACAGCTGCATGACATTTGTATCTACATGTTATGAATGCGCTTTGGAAAACGTAACATTTCCTGCCAAGAGCTTCCTTTATGTTGAATCAACCTCTCGATAATCCAGTAACAAACAGAATTTTAGCTTTAATAATTGTCAAATAGCATTCAACTTGAACAGCTGGCAGTGACCAGTCGTTATGGGAACGGCTCTACACCCTATGCAAAGTAAACATGACACTGGTGTAATTACTGCACTCCTGTCCTCGATGATGAATGATGGCTGGCCTTGAGACCGATGGCAAATTAGCATTTTAAAAATAACCCATGACGTGAACAGGTTAGCAAAGCCACGACTCGAATAGTCTCTGCGTATATTTATGTAAGAACGGACAAGCCGAGGGCTAATGAGGCCCAGTAACCCAATTAGTCCCTTGTCCTGATCCAAACTAGACCTCCGTCTCCGGCGACTGGAGTCAATCCCAAAGGTGGTGCAGACCTCAACCCCTCCTAGCTGCCAAATAGACAGCTATCTAAACAGAGACCTTTGGCTAACCGACCTGATGAAACTAGAATTACGAGAAAAGACATTTTTACGACAAGAATGCTGTATTTTTAAGAAACGATAAAAATTACTGAATTAATTTTGCAAACATATCCGGTGGTTTAAACACGGGTTTCAATTTCATAGCAATATCATAGCCGGCTTCCAATCACAACTCTGGGACGCTTTGTGAACATTCCTGAAACACATCAGATTCACACAGCAAGTCAAGCACTATATCATTAAACACCATTGTATAGGCAGGCGAAATGTTTGTGTTTGATCTTGTAGCCCCGTTGGAGTGCTCTTGACTCTAACCAGTGGCACTCTTAAACAGAGATCAGACGAACGCCTCTGCTTTTCAGATAGTTTATGAGACATGAGGGACTCTGACAGAGCACATAAAGACAAGTTTCCTCTCGTGATTCCGCTAACAAAGTCCTCTCTGTCCTCACCTTAAATCCCTTTTGGCACAAATTCCTGATCCCTTGCCAGTATCGTCTTTTCACATAAGAAAAAAACAAAAAACAAACGAAAGAGTAGAGCCAAAAGCACCTCGCTACAGTCTATGAGCTCCTGTTTTACAGCCTCTTCACTGAAAGACGCCAAAGTCAGATGACACACGGCGAATTCAACAGATGCCTTTTTCAGCCCCATTACCCAGGACCACAACAAACACCTAATGACACTGCCACTGGGGACGTGCACGGCTGCAGTTATCACTTACACTTAGCCGGATTTACTCATGTTTTTAAATATTTTAAATGTTTTGATGATTAAATATTAATCCACACTTTCCTTTTAATCATATTTCTGTTTAGCATGTAGATGATAACCCAAGTGCGAATACAGCATGAGCTCTTATCAGGACAAAAATGTCACTATAATGAAATATAATGTGCGTCGTTAATTATTTTAAAGATAAAAAAAAAAGCTTTTTAAATTGACTCAGTAGGCATATTTATATTCATTTCAAAAACTTTAATTAATCTGAAATTAATTTACTGTAAAATCATTTCTTATTTCTGAGTTCTATCATCTGGGGTTTTAGAAAGAATAACTTAGGAAAGAAATAAGAAGAATAAAAAGTGTCTTTGAATCATAAAAAAAGGAAGTCTTCTGTTATTTATTTTCAAGCATCCGTTCTCTTGGAGAATTTTGGTCTTCTACAAAATTGGAGTAGTGTGTTTGTGGCTGTCCAGTCCACAGGTAATTCTGTGCAGGCTTCAGAAAGAAAAGAAAGGAGTTTCAGGACCTTATTTGTTTGTTTGTTTATTTATTTAAATGTATTCCGTCTCATAATGCAACACAGTCCTTCATAGTGCTGGTGCTTCAGTGGAGTCATTTTGTGTGGGGTAAAAATAATACAAAAACAAAACCATATTTTATATGTAAAGTTTTAAATATATAACTTGTATAAAATATTGCTGGTTGTTGGATTGAGGTTAATTACATTTTTAAAATGAACATGAAGTCGAAACATTTAAAACAACTAAATCTAAAATATTTAACTGTATATTCGTTTACACTGGAGTTCAAGAAAATGAAGCCATGTGAAACTACAGTATGGGAAAAAGAGATCTTGCCAAATGCTCAAGGACAAGCAAACAGTGAAGAATATAATCAAGACAAATCCAAAAATGGCTGAAACCATTGCCTGCCCTGTTCTCCTGTTTTTAAGCTCCACATTCAAAAACCCACCATTCCGGCCACATGAGCTCAATGCGAGTAATGTCCTGAGATCTGCTCTGTGTTGTCGCTCTTTTCCTCTTTGTGCACTGCACCGAGGTTCATTTCAGCTCCGTATTAATCCTGCTGCAGCTCGGCAAGCAGGTGAACTCAGCCGAAGACTTTCCCACGATCCGAGAGAAAATCCGCTGCCCTGAGCCCTTCCTAGAAGACGGCCATCTGTCTGCTCTGATTTCACTCTGGGAGGGCAAGCGTCAGCTGCATGACCAAATTCAACGTTCCAACACTTCCCCCACAGTCACAACCCCCCGAACCTTAAATGCACGCTGTCCACAAGCCACGAGAAGCCAGCCATTAAATGTGTTTGATCTTCCTTCATTTTTTTAAGAAAGACTTGAAATATAAAACATCAACAAACAATTTAATAAAAAGTGACCGTATTTTTAAACTACCTAAACATCATGAGAAAATTAAAATAAGTTATAAATAGGATGACACACTATAAAACATTCAGTATAATTATTGTGCTTTCATTTGCTATTCATCTTTCAAAATAAATTTAAAAAAAATAAAAGCGATGCCATCAAAACAATCTATGTCATCCCAAACAGGGGCATACAAAACAAACAAACAAAAAACCCCAAAACAAAACACTCAGAGACGGACAAATCTCCCTCCATGGATAATATCTTCTTCTAAAATAAGAAACTGGTATCATCGAGATCATGTGACACACTCTACATCTACTCTGTACCTCCTCCCTCTTTTTCCCCCTCCAAAACTGCCATGTGCTATCATTTTTGTTTTGCTCTCAAAAAGCTGCCATGCTGTTTGCGGAGTCTGTCCTGGACCGTCCTCGTCCGCTTAAAATGCGTGACATTGCCTCGGCAGGAGCATGAGAACCAGAGGCTCCTCAATAGTGAGGTCTCCAAGCCCTGGCCCGTAACCATGGAAGCAGATGCCTCCTCTTACCTCCCAGTGGCCACGGGGCTGCACCCCGATTCAAAAAGCGAGTCCCGGCTCGATTTCTCTTCATCCCCAAGCGAACTTGTCTGCTCTTCAATAGGGGCAGTCATTGAGCAGGTCATTGGTCTAGACTTCGTTTGCACGGTCCAGGGAGCAGCCTTGATGTAACCCTTGCTCTCCGGCTGCAGGCGTGAGACTGCGGGACGTCAGAGACGCCGATTTGAAAAGGAGCCCTGTCTGATTTCGCCATTGTGCTTTTTCATTCATCGATCGAATGAATATCGAACCTTCTGTCGGTGCATGTGTGAAACAGATAGCTTAGCAAGCATTTTTTTCCTCCCTTCTCCTCCTCCTCCTCCTTCTTCTCCGGTAAGGACCGGCCAAGTGGCCTGCTCCTATTCCCCATTTAATTAATTACATAAAGTTTTTTTATATGATTGTTGAAGTTTTCTTGTGACAAATCAATTTATTTTTATTTTAAAACACAAGTATGTATTCAATTACTGTTGCTCGTTACCTTTTGATTCACTTACTCACTACGGAAGATTTCATTACTGTTATTAATAATCACTGTTTAGAAAATAACCACATCACTGAACACATCTGAGGTTATTCAATATTAATTAAAATTATACATAAAAATATGACTTTTCATCAATAGACTGTATTGCTCATATTCATGTTCTAACATCCTTTGTATCATGTTTAGAGAAAAAAAATAATCAAATTATAATAAATAATTTTTTTTAATCAGCATAGAATATAAGGATAAGGGGTAAAGTATAATAAATAAGTGTATAAAAGTGTGCACGAGATTTTAAAATGTGACTTCTGTAATTTTGTTGCTTTTTTAATTGTTTGAAATAATTCCGAACATTTTAATTTAAAAAAATAATTTTTAAAAAAATTAAAAAAATCAGTGAAAGCTAAACGTCTGACATCACATTCACTGTGTCTTCAGAGACACTTCCTACTTTAAATATCAAGTGCCTCATCTCCCTCCCCCCACACACACCCACACAAAGTTTTAGATATTAAAACTATTTTAAAATTGTAGATTAATCTGCACTCTTAAAGCCCATCCTGTAAAGTTACTCCAGAGTATTTTAGTTAAATTTGTACTATCCGTTTAATTCCAACACTTCTCTATCCTACAGCATTAACATGACTTAAATGTTTTTAAAATGCATTTTTCAAGCAACATTACCATTCAGGTGAAGTCGTAAAAAAAAAAGTTTTAAATGAAGAGTAGGGAAATCCTGACCGTAACATCCACACTACATTTAAAACACATAAAGGGTGTTTTGACGGAGGCGTCTCCGCACTCCATCTGACACATTACCATGGAGCACGGTAGGAGGAGGAGAACGAGGAGGAGGAGGAGGAGGAGGGAGGACAAAACCCCTGGCTGAAAGTGAGCAAATTCAAAGGCACGGGAAGGAAAAGGAGCAGTGAAGTGAGAAGACAATGTTATTGTTCCCAGGAAGCAGAAAATGAGCAGAGCAATGGTCTTTAAGATGCTCGACTTTGATGCATAACGAAGTAAAACTGTAGTCGTAAAAGATGGGGAGGATTTCAGACCTCATCGGCAGCACAGCAGAGTGAGAATACAATTATAAAATGGGATTTGTTGTTCAGATTTTTAGCTGCAAAATACATTAAAATTTGCATCATTACACTCGCTAATAATTAATGTCATAGAAAGGTTTTATAACTACATAATCTTTTATCTGCAAGGCTGCTGGGGTAATGAACCAAAATGCTATTTATGTATATATGCTGTATGAATGTATGACTTCAAAGACAAACAAAGACAGTGATCTGTTTACCACCAATATTTAAAATCAACATGAAATGAAAATGAACAAAGCAAAATAAGGTTAAATAAAATTTTAAATATACATCTACGCAATTCTTTGCCTAATTTTCAGCAGTGGTCCACTGGTCCTTATCGAGTCCTATTTTTTTTTTTTAAATTTCAACTTCAGTAAAGAAAAACTATTAAAATATCAGTCTGAATTTATATATTTCTCCAATTGTCTCCAATTGTCTCCAAATGCTACTTCTACATCCAGATAGAGAGATAAATAAATAAATAAACAAACAAACATAAAACACCACAAATGCGCCGGACTACATGAATATTTGTCTTTTTTTTCTTTTTCTATCCACACATTTATCAATCCAGTGATGTATCTTTTCTCACATTTTCACAAATAAGACAACAGAGTGCAGAGAAAATATAGCCATTTTCAGATATTAAAGTGGACATAAAACGATGAAGGCATTTTCTTTTTCCTTGCTCGTTTTATGAGTACAAAGTATTAGCACCACAGGAAAAAAAGCATGTCCGTTGTTTTAAAGGATAAAATCATCAGCTAGTTTGTGAAGAATAAGAGATGAACAAATGAAGACCGGCACACTTTTAAAGCCGGAACAAAATCAGAGAAAGTAGTCAGAGAGCATGGAAGCTCCATGCCTAAGCCGTTCCTGTGTGCCCTGCATCACTGGTGCACTTTAGAAACATGGAGGTTGTCAGCCACAGCTAAACACATTAACTCAAGTTTCCACACATCCATCACATTAGCTCCATTAGAGGAAGGCCTGAATGACCGCAGAATAAATCAAAACTAGTTTGGGCTCTAAAAATATTCAAGGCCGCCCTGCGACACAGCAGTATGCTTGTCATTAGATGCAGGTAGACGTGTTAAAAATGTAGATCGAAGGTTTTCCACCAAATCATAATGAGCCACAATTAATAAATCATAGAGCTAGATGACATCCTGATATTACAAGTGGATTATTCATTACATTATGGTAATTAGAGGAAGTCTGAGTGACCACAAGCAATCCCAAAAGCCAAAATGTCAGTATTTCCTTTTTTTTAAATAACCAGATGGAAAAAAAAAAAACCCCTAAAATGTTCCTAGTGCTTTACTGTAACTCCAACACAAACTAGTCTATAGAATTCAAATTAAAAGAAAATCGACATGCAAATGAAAAAAAATCTGACATTTAAGTCTTTACCATAAACCAAATTCATTAGTTTGATTATGAAAAATCTTGCTGTCATACATACAACCTAATATTCCACAAAGATCCATCTCTTCACTGAATGACAGCTTTGGATTTTTATCTATTATTATTTTTATGATGTTTATTTTTAAATGAAGTTACAGTAGATTCATCATTGTGCTTAGCCTGATAACTGTGTGTGATGATAAAGATGGACATATATCAAGACAAATACATTTATTATAAATAATTACACATACACACACAGCTATATGCTTGTGCTATATGACTGTCATTTTTATTTTAAAACAGAATTGACAAGTTCATAAGGAGGAAAACATGAGAGAAAACAAGTTTCCATGTATTGTTATGAAGTTGATTCAAATTAAATTCATTAATAAAAACTACCTGACCAAAGGGAACCACATCAAGGATGCTCAGCTAATAAATAAATAAAAACAAAACAAAACCAATCCAGTTGAATCGGGAACAAACTGAAATTGCAAAGCTGATACCATGATATATTAAAAGTCTCACGCTTATGATTTTATTACACTGCTCTAGTGTTGTGTGGACAAAATGTCTACAGCATCCTGGCACACGTCCACAGTCTTGAGCAGACAGACAGACAGACAGACATTAAATCCTCAAGGATAAACAGACCTGCTAGAGCACCGGAGGATGCCATTACTAATAAGAGGGAAAAATATATGAATGCGAGTCATCCCCTAGGGTTTATAATGTCCAGAGGCACAACTCAAGGTGTCATATTCACTCGGGTGAACACTGCCCTCCCCTCCAGCGATGGATCGTGGATCCATAATGACGGTGTCACTTGGAATCGCCCTCCCTCTTTTCCCTCAGCACATCCCACATGCATTCATGTGTATGAAGCACCCACAGAGACACGCGCATTACAACACGAGTCCCGCCATTACGCGAGCTCTAATGTCAACATTACCTCACTTACCTAGTACGTAGCTGACTAATGGGCTATTGTCATTCGTGATGGTTCAAATGGTAACAAAATAAACAGCTGGAAACGGCCTTGTTTAGAGGAAAGGAACGCTATTATGGGTTAAGAGAGGAGCGCGGGATCCGATGGTGTCACTTTCATATGTTAATCCACACTGATGTTTAAGTTCATTCAGGTTAAATTATCAAGAGCAAGACGTAAAACTAATTAATTAATTTTAAAAAAAGGCATTCCAACCCAATGACTAAACGCACCCTGTTACACACCAAGAATATGGATGTAGCAGTGACTCTTTGAAGTGTCGATATGATTTTGAAATATAAAACATCTTCACGTTCTTTCATGATCAAGGTCCTTGATATTGCCCAATTGTTATGAATTTATACCAATTTAATGCACGTTATTTGCTTAATCACACTGTGAGGAAGTAAAAATCAGGTGTGCATATAATCAGAGTTGCAAAGATGTTTTTTTTTAATATAAATTGAATTAAAACTCATTTTCTAACACTATGAATTCCTGTTTGTTTTTTGTTAGACTCAACGATAAGGGTCTTACTGCTCTTTTTTTAATTATTAATGAATAATAGTTTTACAGTTAATTGAGCTGAAATACACAAGAATATAAGGTTTTTTTTTAATGTAAACTGAATTAAGTTTATTAAGCATACAAATATGCAACCATTTAGTCTGTTAAATATATTTCATTCTTTTACTGTCAGTCCCAAAGATGCACTTTCATTCGAATGTATTCGAACATCTTCATATTCTTTGGTAATATCAATCCATGGTATTGACTACTGTTACTAATTTATACTAATTTAATACATTTAATTGAGCCTAAATTAGTGTAAGAATCTAAGAAAGTTGGGTTTTAAATGTTAACTGAACTAAGAATCAGTTTTTCAGTTTATGAAGGACAGATTTAGTCATGTCATCTGGTCTAGTTTAGGTAACATACAATGCAATTAACTTTTTTTCCCCCTCGTTTCAAAGATTTTTATTACATATAAAAGTCTTCACATTCTTTGATGATAATGGTCCTTGATATTTAGTGTACTTGCAAAAGCACACTATTGTTCTTCTTAAGTTTTATTTTTATTATTACGTTTCACCCGTTTTTTGGATCCACTACTGCTCCTAGGACTTTTGAGATAGAGACACCGTTCCAACGCTGAAACATAGGGCCCGACCTGGAATGGCATGCTTGTTAAAATGGTTGCACTACCCCTTGTCGTTCGTTCGGTATTCCCGTTTTTTGGCAAAATTCCATGCCATTGAAATGAATGGGTAGAACTTTGGAGTGATGATGTCATAAGGAGCTCCTCCACTCTAGACATTAGAGCAGGAGCAGCAGAAAAAAAAAATGAAACTGCGATTTTACAGCCAAAATCCATGTTTTAAATCCTGTAAAACCTCTGAATTAAATTGAAAAATATATTAAAGGGTGAAGAGGAGATTTCACTGCATAAAGTGCAGTGAAATCTCCCTTCAAAATGATGTGAAAGAGTGTGATGGGCTGAACCGTGACGCTGACATAGCGCGCAGGCAGCCATTTGCCAGCATTTTTAAATCACTGCTAGCATGCTAACAGCTAGCATAATAACAGCTAGCAAAAAACGGGTGAAACGAGATAAT
>JAPEIY010000018.1:4197832-4212910 GCA_026122135.1 Cathorops aguadulce | reverse complement strand
GATTGAAAACACCTGACTCGAATTTCACCTTCAAATGAACTGCTAATCCTAGAGGTTCACATACTTTTGCCACTCACGGATATGTAATATTGGATCGTTTTCCTCAATAAATAAATGACCAAGTATAATATTTTTGTCTTGTTTGTTTAACTGGGTTATCTTTATCTACTTTTAGAACTTGTGTGAAAATCTAATGTTTCAGGTCATAGTTATGAAGAAATATAGAAAATTCTCAATGGTTCACAAACTTTCAAGCACCACTGTATGATGTGTTTTACGAACGCTGATCTCAACTCATGACTAATCAATTATTTTACAATGTGCAATTTTTGTCTGACAGAAAAACGGATGAAAATTATATGGGCTGTTTAGCAATCATGGCTGTTTTTTTGAATGACACCGACTAACTCGTGCAACTAGTTCAAGTATGTGTGTATGTATATTTTATAGCTCTGGAAAAAATTAAGACACCAATTCAATTTTTTCTTAAATCAGCATTTCTATGTATGGCAGCCATTTCATTCCAGTGTCTGTGCTGGAATTCCAAAAAGCCACAGCTCATTTTACTTAAAGGGGAACTGAAGGCAAATTTATTATCATCAAAATTCTATTTCTCTCATTTTATTAAATATACGAATGCAGTTTTGATCGCCATTTTGTCGCTGCTAGAGCAAGTTATGAGTGTTTGAAATATGCTATGTAATATACAGTATCAGTCCGTATGTCAAAGCAATGGCCGTAAACGAGATTTGCTGAGACCTGTGTGAGACATCGTAGGACAGAAGTAAAACGTACAGCGGAAATCAAAGTGACCAACATCTGCCGACATTCCCTGTGTCCGAAATCGCTCACTCGTTCACTACTTCCTATATAGGGAATTACTATATAGAGGACTATATAGTGAGCTCATTGGTAAAATTTAAAAAAAAAAAACGCTTTCAGACACTAGTCCGTCATGCTGGTATTTACGTCATTATTGTCGCACAATTAAAATGTGCCAGATCAGTCAGCTGGAGGATTTTCAAAATAATAAATATATTCATGTATTTTGGTGATAAATCCATATCATACTCAGCGTATTTCCCACATTAAATCAATACAAAAGTATCTAGGAAATGCCTAGCATGGGACTTAGAGTCCCGTTCACATTTTCCTTTTTGGGTAGTCCTATGCATTTTTGTAATTTTCCTTTTATTGATACCCAATAAAGTAATTTAAAAAAAACCTTTCAGTTCTTTTTTTAAAATCAAGGCTGAATACTTTCTTCTTTGTTGCTGCCTTTTATTAAATCAAATTTGAGACTTTTAATTTGATTTCTTTCAGTATGACCGCAGTGCATGATGGGATATATTGCTTTGGTTAGTGACCATCGTTGAACATGACTTTTCATGATGCATTGTGGGATACTCTGAGTGCGCTATACTATACAGGGGGTAAATAATCCTCACTAAGGTTTCAGACAGCATGACAAAATGGCGTCCTCACTATATAGTGCCCTAGTGAGTAGGGAGTGATTTCGGACACAGGAGTTGTCAAAATATGCGCGCACCCTCGATTGAATGCTGATGTAATCAATGCTAGAAGTTTTGCTTCTTTTGATTAAAAAAAGTAGGAAGTAATCGTCATTTAAACTCGTTTTTGTGCAATATTTCGTTTGGAAAACAGTTTTCAAAATGGCGGCACTGACACCTGGCTGACACTTTACGTTTCGAAGTCTTGCACAAGTCTCGTGAAGATCGCGCGGATAACCGATGCCTGCAGTGGACCAAACGAACTAAATTCAACATGGCTAAAAACTGAATAGGCCGATAAGTATAATATTTATTGCAATTAGTTGCCAATACGAGTCACGATATAAGGTTACTAAAACCAAAAGTGTAATTGAATAACACGTTCATTAAGAAATAAAGCAAGTTTAAAAATTACTTTAGTTCTCCTTTAAATAACTTCTTGGGCCACAGAATGGCCTGTTTTTTTCCCCCCTGAGATATTACAGAAATAAACATATATCACAATGACCAGATTTCAGAGGGAACTAAATTTCATCGATTTTATGAAATCGAAAGGCCGTCTAGCTTTAATACATGAAGTGTCCTTTAATTAATAAAAATAAAGAAAAAACATTTCATTAGAAGACGTGTCCAAACTTTTGACTGGTACTGTATATATAAATAAATATAAATGTATTATCTCGATTGGAACTCTCTAAAAATTGTGATAAAACATTAATTCGAAGTAACCAAATTAATTGTGAAAATCAAACAGCATTGAAACATAAACACAAATTAAAATGGCAGCAATAACATGAAATCATGAATATAATGCAGACATGAGTCTGATGCCTCTGAGGTGGTGTTTGGAGGCCAGGGCCAAACCTGACACTCAAAAATCCAGCGTACTTCGATTTACAGTCAAGTGTAAAAATTTACATACCCTCAAGGCCAAAACTACAAAGACATGTAAAGAAATGTAGTAAGTTAGATCTTCCCAGATTATTACGAACAAAAATAGTCAAGTTGCGATGTTAATAATGAAAAAAAGTTGGCACTTCCCTTTTTTGATGTGATATAAATATCTTTAATAACATGTTAGCCTGCCCTTTGCCTTTGCTTTCATTTAATATCCTCTGAGCTCAGGAGACCATTCATGACAAATTATAAACTATTTTTACATAGTTAATTTTACCTTCTGTTTGGGACTTTTAATCTTTCACTATAATGTGGGCTGCACTTTTGGTACTTGATTGTATAGCACATCAAAGCACTTAAACATTACTGGATCATTTACACTCAATGGTAATGATGTATACTGATACAGACAGAACTTTGTGTTTGTACTTGTTTTCTGAAAGCTAACGAAAAACGGAGAAGGTCCACCGGAAATCCCTTTTCGTATGTAAAAGAGCCTTAATGTTAAATTCCATCACTGTACTAAAAGAACAACGCCTTTGCTTGGTGGACACAAACAGGTAGGACGCAACTACCTGCTCTGGATGCCGAGAGCTCTATTTCTGTGATGATAAAGTGCATAAAAACATGATATAAAGCCACTATGTTGTATATTTTTGGTATTATCGTGACCACCAGTGCAAGCGATAACATGGTGCATTAAAAATGGGTTGATCTGGAATGAATGTACTTTTAGGGGGTGTGGTTTCGCATGCTGCTGCGATATCCAGTCAAATCAGCTCGGATCTGAGCGTGTGCAGTGCAGCACGGGAACATTTCACAACGATGCACCATGAGGTTTTACGTGCAGACTTTTAACAGAAGGAATAAGCAACTGGCTGACAAAACGCACAGTAAAAATATTTTCAGCTTTCCCTATCACTCTGATATTTTAGTGGTTGCGTCATAAATGTAGAAACTTGGATAGAAGTGTATGTGTGTGTTTTTACTTTGAAGGCCAACAATCCAAAAGCATCAATCAATCATTTAAAAAAAAATCTGCTCACATTTTTAAAAAAAAAGTAGCTATATTTAACATTTCATTATCAAATTAAAGAATATGTTTTTTATTTATCAATAGACATGACTGTTGACTTCTGTACTAATTAGTGTCCGTGTACTCGTTATGAATTGAGATGGCACGATCTGATACTCAGTTTTGGTCTCAGCCCGATACAAGGAACAGCTGATGGACTGGCTATTAGAGAAAACATATCCGATATCAGATTGTGTAACAAACGGAAAAGACTGGAATTGGATTTGGAAAAATAAATTCATTTTTGGAAATTCTTTTACACAGAAAGAGCCTCGAGTGTTTTTTTCTTTTGTCAGGACTGGTTTGACAATATTTACACTATATTATATTTACAATGTAAGCGATTTCTTTCTGTGAAAGAGTTTAACTGTGAAGTGTTTTGGGTTTTTTTTTAAAGTTGAATAATTTTTAAAGAAAACAGCATCACATGGGTATCGATATCAGCTAATGGTCATGGTTTCAGTATCGTAAAAGAAAGATTTGTGACATCTTTATTTACGACTGATCGCATTACATGCAAACATTTGTTAAACTTGTTGAAAAATGGGTTTCTCATGCTATTTTTTTTTGTTTAACACCCTATAAAGCCTTTATCTACAGTATATAACCAGCTTTGCACCATTTCCAGCACCACAATGCAATTTCACTTCATTTTAAAAAGTCAACATTAATCCCACTGAATCTGTTACTGTATTACTTGTTTTTATTTGGGGTTTTTTCTGGATTTACTACACATTTGTGTGAAGTTGTTTATTCATACTGAGAAGCGACAAACAGTGAACATTCACAAAACCAGGTTGAAGAAATGCTTCTTTGAAGTCAGAAAAAGACCGTCTTAGGCAGTGATGCACATTTTCGGATCAAAACAGGTTTGAAAATCCCTTTGTCTTGGAGGATTTTGGATCTCGCACCTCCTCCTGTGCTGCTCCGCCTCCTTCAGCGCAGCACGTTTAGTTCTGCCCATAAAAACAGCAACAGGACAAAGTGGCTCGCGACCAACGAAAATAGCAACACGCCAGCTTTAACCAGCACGTTAAGCTTGCATCAGAACAAAAATAGAGCCATGACGCAATTAAGTTATTATTCTTTTGATGGCCATGTTAGTCTTCATCGAGTATAGCACTGACCCCATGTGCCCACCATAGAATAGTGCCATGACATCAGCGTCCTATCATTTCAAAAGACACATAGAAGGCCCACGAACGCCGCCACAGGCTCAGATGAGGCTGTCAAGTGAAACTCTAGCTAACCAGTATGCACTGCTTTTCATCGTAGCTGGTGCCGAGGGGCTCAAATAGACCCCGACAGCCATTAAGAGCCGATCTGATTACCGCACAGTCTGGGGACTCAGACCAACAACCTCCCCCCACCCCACCACTGTGATCCCTAAACACTGGGGCACTGAGTTCATCCCTCTCACGTCAGATGGCAGACATTTCCAGCTTGAGATCTCTCAGTTCGGCTGTCGGCTTTTCCAGCACGAGCATATGTGTGCTTCTCTGGCCAAGCGTAAGTGAAACCAATCACTGAGGTTGTAAACAGAGACACAAATCTTTTTTCCCCCCTGAGGGAGGTCCGGGTCTCCGGTTTAATTTCCTCTCACAGAGAAGACTTTTGCATCACTCTACTTCTACTTACACAGACTTTTTATAGAGCTTTTGTTAGTTTTTATGCATATGATCTGCATCTGACTTGATTCTCCATAAAGAAAACAGATTTAAACTTCCCAAATATGTCGACATGACAAATAGCTTTGTTCCTGAGACACATTTCATAGCTGACGTACCACAACGTCTTAAGAAGCGATTTCTCTTTTATCCTCCGAGACGAAAACATTCATCTGATTAGCAGGTATGCTGAGAAGTAAGAGGCCTCATCTTCTTCCCCATCTATTCATTGCCAGCATTTAATTTATTTTGGCTGCATAATCCTTTCACTCTCAATAGCAAATTTAATAGGCCCCACGACCGCAGCAACAGACCAGTCAATATAAAAACCAGACAACTCATTACTTCACACGCTGCTATCTCCTGCAGCTGGAGACTTCATGTACACAATAGCAGCAGCAGGCTGTATTAAGTTTCCACTTGCCAGATCCCCCTTTATTGCCTCTAAATCTGTCTCACAAGAGCCCTTTAGCTGTGTGCACACATACACACACCCCAAACACACACACACTCCCTTAGGAGGAGACTCCCCAGTGTCTGGTCTGGCAGGGTCATACGAGACCCGACCTTATCTGCTCGCATATGCATGTAAAACTTCGGCCACATGTTCAGATTTTGTTTTCCTGCTAGCAAATCGGCTAGAGACGTTTACTTATTCTAATACTTTTTTTTTTGAGAATGGGTAATTAACATTTTTTTCAAACACTGTGTCCATATGTCAAGCAGAAGTATGTGCGAGTTGGATTTGAAGGAGATAAATGTGAGCGTTTAACAAAAATGAATTAATAATGATTTGAGTCGTAAGGAAAAAAAATTAAGACTTGTCTCACTGTTAGAACATAGCTGCATCAATTAAAATAATCTGATCACACAAATCTATAGTTTTATGTAGAATACCTACTGATTTTAAAACGAAATGCACTCAGACAGAGGCTCGTCAGAAAACCAAAATATTTTCTTAAAAGGTGCAGAATTTTATATAAATATCAACAGCCTTTATGATAAATCAAGCATCACGATATGGTAAATCAAGATTTTAAGGTGATTTGTATATCCCCAGGATAAATTCTGATCTCAGGCCAAGTGGAGATCCAGCTGCACTGAATTAATCCAAATAAATAAATAAATAGCACATAAACAAAATAGCTTTGCCTGTCAAAAGACTGCAGTCTGCTTTCTGCACTTTTTACACCGTGATATCATTCTCCTGAATTACAGAGACCAAATTGAGAGCAACATGATGATCATGTGATGAGACAAATTTACAACTCCTCAGAGTCAGTCCAACTTCCAAAGCCTGGATCACTAACAGCGCAGACTGGTGACTTTCTCCTTGTGCTGCTCCTCCAATTACGGGCAGACAATAGGACAAGTTAACCCCATGGTGTCTTGCCATTGTCTCACACTAAATATTTGCCTTTGCCTTTTGTGTCTGGTATACTCCCCTTTCCTCGTATACTCTTTAGAGCGCCAGCAACCGCCCCCTCCACCCTCCCAGAAGACGTCCTAATGAAAACTGCCTCCCCACCCGCCAGCCTGGCCATCAAAGGGACAGCACTGAGATGCCTGGTCATTTCGAGTGGACCGTGGCTCTGAGACAAGGAGACATGTCGTGCCCTTCCAATGAGCCCCTGCTGCGGGCTTAGTAATGAGGAGGAAGTAATACCACTGTGCTTAGACAGCCAGTCTTCTCCCTTCTCTGGCACTGCCGTCACACCATGACAGCAAATGCACACGTTTGAAAGGTACGGCTGAAAAACAATTTTTTTTTCTGGGATAGCCTAAAAATAAAATCTTGCCTCCTTCAGGGAAGTTACTGCTATTTTCTTTGCACAATTATTAACCTTTTATTTACATTCACACCTGTCCAGATTGGGAACTGCACAGACAGTCCGTGCTAATTTGTTTGGGGGTTTCTATCCTTCCCTCAATCCCTTTTCACTCAGCTTTGTGCCATTCAAGTGCACTGAATAAGAAATGGATCACTGCGAACGGCCACAGTCTCTGGCTCAGACATGACATCATCGCTTTTATGGCTCACCCAGTGAGGGACTGTGTGGGGGAGAAAGCTCCTTAGTGCCATTTCACTGATAACAAAACCTGTGTGTGTGTGTGTGTGTGTGTGAGAGAGAGAGCACCTCAATGGTACACAATGGACAAGTGTAGAAAATCCGTCACTGAAACAGTGTCTTGTATTATATCTGAGACGCAGGAATAGGATGGATTTTTTTAATGGAAAAACATACAAAGCAAAGGTTGGTTTTATGAGAGAGAATTAAACATTTGACTTTTAAACGTGTTCTGATCTCGCTAAATTAATAATAATAATAAAAATAATGAACAGCAAGTGAGGCCTAATGACACATGGGTAATTAAGGAATAATGAACACAATTAAGGTGTCTAGTCTGTCTTAACAGTGATTATCTTATCTTTAACACACTTATCTTAACAATAACAGCCTGTCAGACGACTGCATTTGAGACACAGCAGTGTCTGTATAACCTCAAATACAAACAATATTTTTGACTAATGGTTCGAGTGCCAAAACTTTAAAAAGTACTAAACAGGCTCCTGTTTACATTCACCTCACAATTTCTTCAAATATCATAGAAGTTTCAAACAGACAGATTTCTGATAAAATGAAACTAGAATTACTTTTTAAAAAAGGTTTTAATTGTACATACATACAGTATTTCAAAAAAAGACCACCCGGCTACTTCAACTTTTCAGCTCCCACACATAAAATACTTAATTATTTTAAGCGTAGAAATGCTTTTAAAACTGTCAATATCGGCTCCTTGTGAGGAAATGTAATACCTGGAGAAACACGAGAAACATGGGGTGTGTGGGGTGGGGCTGGGGGTTTCTGTTCCTCGACATGCCACCAGACACCTGGAAGCTAACAGCTCATAAAACACTGTGGCTAATTGTGGTTTTCCTTCTTTTCCCTGCAAATGGCAACACGACACATTTACGGCCTGAAAGGCAGTTAGAAACGCTGTGCACCTTGCGATACACCGGTCAGGTTAGGTGCGTGTGTGTGGGGTGGGGGCCAAAAACCCACATCCACCTGACTATCCGTTAGATCTCTCTCTTTCTCACACACACACACACACACACACACACATATATATGAAAAACAATACAACCCCTTTCCTTCAAAAGGTCTCAAAATATCTTAACTAGAGCAGTCCTCATTAAGGTCGGTGTGGAGAGCACGGCACATTTCAAAGGAAGGAAGCTGTGTGAAAAGCTTGTGAAAATGTGTGTGTGCAGTGAGGGAGGGAGGGAGAGAGGGAGGGAGGGAGTGAGGGGGTTAGTAGATAGCTGTGTTTCAGAAAAGTCTGGGCAACAACTTATGCCTGGAGACACTTTATTAGGGAACAGCAGAGACCTAGGCCAAAAATAAACCTTCACCACAACGACTTCATAAGCCCTCGATAAGAAGGTGTACGATTCTGCTACTTCAGAAGATAGTGCCCTACATACCTAAAATAGGGAGCTAGATTCACTGGAGTGTACAGACAGATCACCATATCCCACTTTGACTGCAAAATGGTACATTCTGGAAAACATTTCCATGTCGGAAGGCTTGAATAAACTATTTGTTTTTTGTTTTATAACAACTTTTCCTCCCCACATCTTCTGAAATGACACACAAAATTATAAAGCAGGTTTTTTTTAAGCCTATTGAAACAGCTTCACTCGGTTTTCTTTTTTAACAGTTTGGAAAACAAAGAGTCCAAATTAAAACGTCAGATATAAGAATGTAAAAAGCAAGAGTCGCAAGAAACAGGACTATTTCACATTAAATGGAAAAAAAAAATCTCAGTTGAAATTAATTTACTGACAATACAAATTTAAAACCCCATTAAATCTTCCAATGGCAAAGTGAATAAACAAGAAAACTGATATTTTAGGTTGTAAATGAATAAAAATGCTAAGGCACTTCATGAATAGAATAGTGAACTTTAAAATACGTCTATTAAAAATGTTAATTTTTAATTTATGAGATTTCAGCTTTTCTTTATCAAGATACCAAGTAAAACCTCATCATTATTATTCCTTAAATAGATTTCATTTTCTGCTTATGAAGTTGGCAAATATTTATGAGCTGATAAATACATTTTTCTGGAATGAGCTGAGGATATTACTGGCTGGTTCACTTCCTCTGAACAGAAAACTCCCGAAAGCAGGTTACCAGGCCTTAATACTTTCCCTGTCCAATCCAATGATTCTGAAAGACTGCACAATATGGAAAGCCATACCTTTTTTCACAGAACAACTTCAGAAATCTCCAGAGCACAAACTTAAGTGAACTGAATTCAGAGCAACATAGTGAACCTTGCTGTAAGTACAGCCAAGTTAAACCACATTTCCTATTACAAAGAAAACCTGTGTCCAATTCTCTGCAGGAGCAAGGAAACCACTTAGTTGTGCAACTGCTCAGGCAGTGCAATGTACACTCGTTTCCGAAAAGTCCCCCTCATCCATTGCCAAGTTCAAATCATGTGTGCATTTCGAGTTAAGTTGTGAAATGCAGGAAAAATGTATGTGAAAGGTATTACAGCAGGATAAGCACAAAAAGCACATTGTGCAGGCCTCGGGCAGATTTATGATCAACCGTTATCTGATTGGATTCTCTATTTCGCTATGTACAAATGCACACATCCTCTTAGGGCCGTGAGCCGGCAACACAGAAGCATTTCAAACAGCACAAAGCCCTCGTTTCACCAAAACCCTGGCAGAAATGATAAGGAAGACTGAGGAAGAAGAAAAAAAAAAAAACACTCTTGTGTAGAACTCGCTGCTCGTTCTGTGCAAGTACTCTGCAAGAAAGAGTAAACAAAAGCACACACAAAATCACTTCTGAAAAGCACTCCCGGGTATCGTTGTGAGGATTTTTCAGCTTGAAACAGAACAGCTCTTTGTGTGTGTGTGTGTGTGTGTGTGTGCATGCAGTGCATCCAGGCAACTTTAGCGGAGCGAGGGACAGAGCAGGAGAGTTGTACTCACTGTAGTGGATAAGAGTAGCTAGCCACGGAGAAAAGAAAAGAATCCTCTGTCTTGTCCTGATCCATTCTGTATTTTGGAGCATTAAAAACAAAACAAACAAAGAAAATCTCTCTCCTGGACGGAGTTGCTGAAGCGAGGCCGCTTGTTCACTCGTTCCCTTGCTGTCAGGGTTGGGAAACCGGCTTCTGTGTGCCGTGCAGCTGTGTGCTTCTCCAACACCCTCCTCCTCCTTCTCCTCCTCCTCCCTCGCTCCCTCCTTCCTTACTCGGGTCCCAATACAATGCACTTCTATACCACGGTGCTGCGAACATGGCCGAAACGTTGGTTGTGTGCTACCGAAAATGCATTTGGGTGTGCAAACAGAGCTCGAGAGTAATAAATAAATATATAAAGCAAGCGAAAATGCTTCAGGCACTGCCTGGTGGCAAGAAGAGCAGGTTTAAGTTTGCAGCGCTCTGCTTTCCTCCTCCTGCTCATTTTGTGGAATCGCTGCTTTTTCGACGGTGGGAGGGGACAAGGCCAAAGCTCCCGGGCTGAGGAAACTGCGCATAATCCCTACCGGCAGAAACTTCCTCTCCGGCACTAGTAATAAGCGCTGCATTGCCCGTCTGATTGAGCAGGAATGCAAGGGCTGCTCTCAAAGAGGCCCAGTTAGACAAGGCTCAAAGTCACTTCACCATGACCTCGAGGTCACACACAGCAAGTGTGTGTGTGAGGGGGAATAAGTTACAAAGGGGGAAGGGGCCGTGTTTAGCCAGTCAAAGGCAAGCATCTCTTGACAAGACATATTTCCCGACTCTACTTAAACAGGGGGGGAAAAAAGGCAGAAGAAAGAACGTTTAAAGAGACCCCCTTTTTCCTTTGAACTTAAATTCGATTTAGTTGTAATATACGAGTGATGATATGATGGTGCAACAATGAGCTGCAATTCACTGGGATAAAGAAATAATTCAGTAGAGATAATGACGTCAGGAGAGAACAAGTCCACTGAAATACACAGCAAGATTCTTCTAAGGAAACTTGCTTTTAAAAAGAAGAGAAAACTCCAGCAAGCTGTATTTCTACATTGTTTTGAGTCCCTGCACTGCCACCACAGTGCTACATGACATTTAAGGTCATCCTCTTTGTAAATGTGGAGTAAAAAATTAACGTGATACACTGAAAAATGTGGTGTTGGATTGTACATTTATCACAGCACACCTTAAAAAAAAAAACATCACAGCCCTAAATCTATCAAAATGATGAATATACTCAGGACACTGAAGAAAGTTATAAAAAAAAAAATAAGAAGAAAACACTGATGCTGGAGGTTTTTAGACACTCATTCACATTTAGCACAATGGATTTAAATCCTGAGTAATGTGGTTCTGATGTTCTAAGAGGTTTATCAGGATTATATGAAGCAAAGATGGACTGACCTGGACATGCTCATTTCAGTAATGGAAATGATAATTACTCAGAACTGAGATTAAATCACCTGAAAAATAACATAACGCCACTCTTTCCTGATTTGTGATATTTAAGGAATTAACATGAATCGAACATGATATTAGTGTTCCAATGCAGCAGCCTTTTCCCTGGTTGTATGTGATATAATATCCGGGGTAACGTTGATATTTATCAAACCCGTCACAAACTATTAAGACTTTTATGTCCTGTACGTTGATTTTGAAGGAATCGCTAAATATAAAAGTCCAAAACATGATTCACGTTTCATCTTATGTTTTGGAAGAAAATGGTAATGGTATAAATAGGTTATTTACATACGTCCATGTGTTATTTAAAATATTAAAAAGCTATTTTAAAAAGTAGCAGTTTTGACCTTGTTGGGGATCAAAACCTTATGGCTGAATATATTTTTTTAAAAATAGATACAACGAGAATTACCAGAAATATATAAGCCCAAAGTTTCTAATTACATTTCACGATTTATAAATATGAACAGATTTAAATCCACAAATGTACTTTTGTGAAAATGTATTGGCACCTGAACTCTGAGTTAAATTCTTTTTCAGATTGTTTAGTCACAGTGCGATTTCTGGCTTGGGTCTAAATTTTCTGACTGTACACACAATGAGCAGAGCTACACAACACTGGCAAGTTAGTTAACCCTTAGGCAAAAAGTTTAAAAGTAGAATCCATTGAGATATTTCTAAATACAAATTCAATAGTCTGGTTATGAATTTAACAATGTTAACAATGTTTACAAGTGTGAGTATATCTTTAAAAGATTCATTTCCAGACCTTGGAATTATAACAGTTTAACTAATTTGGGGGCAAAAATGAATAATTAAAGTTATAAACCTTGTTAGCATGGCCACTGAATATATGACACCTTTTACATTCAAATGTTTAAAAGTATATTCATATATACACACACATATATAAAGTTGAAAAGTTTACCTTATTGAGAGATAAGAAAAATTTTTGGCTTAATATCTTAAAATCAGGAAATAGCAACTTGTCTATTTATTCAAGAAGTCAGGATTTATTAATTTTCCTTCCATTTATTTGACATGAGAAATATGCCTGTGTGTGTGTAGAAAGACATCTGTGAACAATTAAAAAAAATTAAGACTCTTGTACATTTGTGTTCAAGAAAGCTATCCAGACTCCATATCTCATTCCTTGCAGGGCTTAAGACACAAAAAGACTCATCATATGGATATATGTGCCGTATTGGTGAATGATTATTTTGCCTTTAACTGACAGGCATACCATAAAAAGCCAGAGCCAAGATAACAAAGTCTAATCATGGCCAGAAATAACAGTGTGAAAATGGTGATAATGAGCACATTCTCTATGTTGGTTTGGCAGGAGAAAGCAGCTCATTATTGATGAGGACAACTTCTTAGAAACTGTCTCCAAGTTGAAGATTTATGTCGTATATTTCAGTCAGTGTGTTGATCTAAAAGAAAGAGCAAATAGCTCACAGGTTATATGAACCAATAGGGTGTGACATAAACTGGCAACGTAAACAATGAGCTTTAAAGATTTTTCATGGCCATTGATCAGAGAGAGACGAAAGAAAATCTCAGAGAGCATTTACAGGAACAAGGTTTTGAGGTTTTCATGTTTGGAGGTTTTGAAATTAATATTTCTTTCTGGGTTACATTTTATTTTTCCCAGTCCTTTCACACTGGGCCCATTTTAATAAAGAACACATTGGTTCTGGTTAAGCATTTAATGACATGTTTGAGATTTAAAGCTGGGATGAGGCTCATGCTATAACGTAGCCTCCGTTTCTTGATCCCTTGAACATTTCTTAAACATTTTCAAGCATACAATGCTTTCAGCAGTCAGTAATTGGTTCTCTAATGTGCCAGCTATGCAGTATGGACACACAACGCTCTTGTCTGACAATAATCCAAAGTTGCTTTAAAGTTAATTAGGTAAAAATGGGTTTTTATAACATTTCAGTTTTGCTTTCATGGGCTCACAATTGCAAATTTGGCTTATATAAAACTTATAAAAAGTTATCAATGATCAAGGATTTCAGCAAGGATTATCAAATGTCACTTTCCTTACTTCATCTGTACAACATCCACTGATATCGCTCTCACTCGCTCGACTTTCTTAACTTTTCCTTTTAGTGTTGGATCACTTTGAAAATTTAAATTATTCATTGAATTTAACTTTAATTTTCCTTTCTCTCTCTCTCTCTTTTTTTAAAGATAATAAGTCAGCTACTCAAACAAACGTGAGGCTTCCGGGGTCCGTATTATCACTGAAATAATTCTCCCCGCAATTAAATCAAGCTTCTGAGAAAAGAAATAGCCTAAAGATGTGTATGTAAGACAAATACGTCTTGTCATCAATGCTGCATGAGATAGAAGAGAATGTTCAAGATGGTTTCAGGGATTAATATAATCACCAATGCTGAGACTAAACTGAGTGAACAAGAGTGATTTTTTAACCAGTTTGCACAAAGAATGCAAAAATGACGGCAAGAAAACACAACACCGAAGGGTGAAGCGATAACAGTACGATATTATTACTTCCCTTCACACTGATGTTGTATATACGAGTGATTGGATTACATTGGAACTAGATTTGACTCAACGATCTGTTTGTCTATTTAACTAGATGGCAAATCTACCTTAAATTTACCTCTATTTTTTTGGTAAGCAATCAACATTAAAATCCTATAACATTCATTTTGTGTTAACAATTACAATTGAGTATTTGTAAATGTTCATTTTTTCACATTAAAGTTTCATTACATGGATGATTTCTCCAGGCAATGATATGTATCCAGGTTACACAGCACAAGAGTATTTGTCAAAATACCCAAAGCAAAGGGACTCATTTATGGGTCACTTGATCAAGACCTTTTATATTTTAAAAAGTAAAACTATGAGCAAAGCTAACAAATGATTGAACATGGATGGATAAAACTCTGAAGTTGAGAAGCCAAAGTGCAGCATCATGGTACATACAACATAAAATTAGGGGGAAAAAGTTTTAGATAAGGCCTATTATTTTTATTCTAAAATGGATTTGAAAAAATTACCAAAATGTGAAAATAGTGTGATTTCATTGTAAAAAAAAAACATTTTTAATTCATAGATATATAATATACAGTTATAGTTTATTATTGTTGCTTTTACTTCTTTTCCTTTGTTTAACTTTTATTACCACTACTTCTGTCACATTGTTTTACACTCTGAAATACATCTGTAGAGTAGCCTTGCGTGCCCTGAAAAGCACTTAAATAAAAACTTATCATGATTATTTTTATGGAGATAAAAGTTAAAACTTTGATTTGAGATGCATGCATTTTCTTTTACTTACTAGCACCATTTACTTTACGAAAGTTAAATTCTTGTGCATTTACGATAAGCAGAATTTAAGAGGCATGCATGAATGCATTAAGTGGCATGGGGGGGGGGGGGGGGGGGGGGGAAAAAA
>JAPEIY010000018.1:4105611-4118996 GCA_026122135.1 Cathorops aguadulce | reverse complement strand
GCGACTTGTCCAGGGTGTACCCCGCCTTTCGCCTGTAGTCGGCTGGGATAGGCTCCAGCTTGCCTGCGACCCTGTAGAACAGGATAAAGCGGCTAGAGATGATGAGAGGAGACAACTAACAGAGCTGCTGCAATAGAGAGGAAAAAAAAATCTTTTGACCAAATCAGGATAAAGATACAACGTCCAAAGTACATGTTTATGCTGTATGTGTCTTATAAAATATACAAGCTTTGTGGTCTTGCGTATTTCAATATTTATTTATATCAGTGCAAATAAACACCAGAAATTAAAAAAAAAAAATGTAAAAGATCATGGTTGTCACAAGAGTATCATAAACGAAACGGACTTTTTTTTTTGCTACAGATGCATTTCATGAATGCACGGCATGACGTCATCAATCCAACTTAGAGAAATGTTTTAAAGAGTAACAGAACAAGAATTCACACGGGGGGGGAGGGGGGGGACAAAAAACAAACCACTGGATGCTTGTCTCGTCAAATTCGATGCTTTAAATAACCATCTATTTGTGATAAAAAAAAAAAATTAAGACTTGACATTTCCCATTCTAGGTACTGATACGCAGGTGCTTCCCATGCATGTGCATGCAACAGGCAGCGGTGTAGAGATCAGACAGAACACGACGGCTTGCAGAACAAAGATCGAAAGATTATCGTTAGCTCACAACATAGAGACATGCAAAAAAAAAACAACCTCATTTTCTGTAATCGTATGTACATTATTAGACAGATATTATATTTACAATCCAAGACGATTAAAAACTAGGGCTTTTTTCCAACAATACAAAATAGTATTTCATCATGAAAGCAGTATTTACACAAATTTATCAAATCCAAATGCATCTACATACAAAGGAAGGAATAAAATAGGTTGTATGACGATATTTTTTTTTAGTTCATATTTATCTGGACGATGGGATGGATCAAACTTTTTTTTTTTTTCACAGTAGACTCTCAGCTTCACATGCTATCCTTCTATGATTTATTTACGTTTTCATATACATATATAAAATGTGAAACAGAAATCTCTCAGTTCATAGTCACATCTTTGGGGGAGGGGAAAATTTCATGTTTGACACTGCAAGTCTATGAACTGCTACATATATACGTGTATATAAAGTACAAAATAATGAACGATACAAAACCGTAAAAAGATATTTTGACAGCTAAAAAATACAAGTTTTCTTTATTCATGCTAAACACCCAACAATAGCTATAGATTCATTCCTGATGTAAAAATTAAAGCATTGTAAATCAATTCAACGGGCGTTTGTGAGAGAGAGAGAGAGAGAGAGAGTCACCGTCATTCCTACTACGATAGAGTTCATGGCACAAATCAATCATTCAGGTAGAACAACAAGAGATGTACCTGATCGTTCATAAAGTTCAATTTGTTTTTGTTGTTTGTCCTTTATTGTTAAAGACCTGATACTCGGCTGGCACACATGCCTCTAATATAACATTGTGCTTCGGAAAATAGGAACATCTGCGGAAATAAATATAAAATTTTATGTAGCAGTAACATTTTTGGAGTCATCAAATATTATATGTGTATTTTGAACTAGGATGTTCTTTTTTTTTAATAAATGTAAAAAGGAAAACGAGAATCAGACTGGAATCAGACCTGTACAAACTTCTGAAAAATGACGTATGCATTGAAAAGAAATGAGATACGTCAAATTGCGTAAACGTAACACACTCGGTCTGTAATGTGTAATATCGCCGTTATTATGGCAAAGTGAAACAAAAAGTGGTCAACGATATATAATTTGCTCTTTGTTACAAAACAAAGAAAAAAAAAACAACAACCTCGCACTCATTTCTCAAAACGAGTCAGTCACTCTCATCCTTTGGCAGTTCGGATCTATGGTTTTTCCAACAGCCCGCTCAGGTGTTCACCTCCGTTGCCTTGTCGCTGTATCTGAACTGGAGAAATCGTTCTTAGTCTGGTATCGTAGTACCGATCGTCAGCACATGGCTCTACTTTGACCGTAACCCCGCAGTGCGTCCTCTGCGCATGATCCTCCACCTCTTTTCTGAGCTGACTGTTCCTCCTCTGGAGCATATAGTACAGTATCGGATTAGACTTCATTAGAGGTGGAGAATCAGGGCTGGATTCACATTTATCCTCCCCAGCAGCAAGTGTCCACCTTGGTGGGCTTTCAGTTTCTTTCTTCACAGATTTGGGACTAGGTCTGGGGGAGGAGCCCTTATCCCAAGAGGATCCCTGGATGCTGTTTCTTGGTGAGGAGAAAAGTGGGTTAAAATGGCCAGGCCCTGAGTTAAGAGTCTGGGGAAACCATGGAAAGTTCACAAGTTCATGATTGTAACTGGATTGAGTGAAGTTCCCGTTGGCTTTGCAGTTTGCCTGAGGGAGAAAAGGACTAGGGATCCCCTGGGGCTGAGACATCTCCTTCAGACAGTTGTCTGACAAAAGGAGCTGCTTCAAAACGTTGAAGCTTTGGCTGTCTCTCATGGGAGCTTTACTCACAGGACTCTTGACAAACAAGTCCTCTTCTTTTGGGCTTGGCAGCCTTCTGCTACTGTGGGCCTCAGGTGTTCCAGACACCAGACGCTCACTCACAGTATCCAATGGTCTCTGGCAAAGTTCTTTACTGAGGTGTTCAGCCAACTCCAAGCAAAGTTTCCTCTTTTTAGGAAGAGGTACCTGATAATCCTGTTGCTCCTCTTTCAATGTGCTCACAATCTGCTCTGTGCGTGGACTTGAATGATAGGTAGTTGTTTTCTGTTTCAAGAGCTGACTGAGAAGACCATATTTAGCTTCCTCTTTAACATTGCTCTGTGCTTCAACGACAGGGCTGTGACTTTCACGCCCCAATTTCCAATGACGTCCGGCATCGTCAGAGCTGTCTGAAAGAAGACTCTCATCTCTTGGCTCTGTTTTGACAATAACGTTAAATGAAGGTCCATTTGAGCTGTCACACTGAAAAGAAGCCCCTGGAGGCTTTTCGTGGACTCCCATAGCCACCTCTGCATTTCTCTTCCCAGTGGATTTCTCCTTGTGGGAAGCAGTGCCAAGCAACAGCTGCAGTACAGTCCGTCTCTCCAGGAGGTTTTCAATTTGTGTCGATGCCGGAGGTGAGTGCTCTTGTCCAGAAAAGGGTGAGAAAGTGGCCAGGGGTGGTTCAAATAAAGGGGTTTGGGTCCTTTTTATTGGAGCAGTAACCCTGTCCAGAAGAGTCGGAGATCTGTCGAGCTCAGGCTCCGGGCTTTGCCTTTTGCTTGGTGGCCTACAGGCTTGCAGAGGGGGTGAGGGGGACACATTCTGCAAACCACACTGAGCCAGATTTTGTAATAGCTTACTGGCCGTGAACGCAGGTTCCACCACCTTTTCACTGGTGTGCTGTTTAGATTTGCACAAGTCCAGAGGACTGGACTGAACAATGGGTGAAGAATAAGAGTAAGGAGAAGGGGTCTTGCTCGTATCTCCGCTGAGGGCAGAGATCTGCCCACATCCTCCCATCAGCTGGTCAAAAGGGATCTGTGTTCTGCTCTCCTCCAGTGTTCCGAGCCGTTTAAGTGGGCTTCCAGTCATGTTTCGAAGTGTGGTATCGTCCTGCAAATCAGAATGAGGTGCAATTTTGTTTACCATCTCATTATTTCTGCGATCCAACAGCAACTGCATGAGGGTAACCTTATGATGAGATGTCATGTCTGGGCTCATTTCCAACTCCCCAGCTTCAGGGACCTTTGCTCCAGGAGTCTCTGACTTCCATTTGCTTAGAAGCGTCTCTGTGAGCTTGTCTAAAGACGAAGCCGAGGAGGGGGGCTCTGACTTTTGGCTGGAAACTCTGCTCCTCATAGAGAGGTCAATAGGGGAGCAGCTGGAGTAGCAGCTCTCTGCGTCACTACTGTCTTTGGTCAAGCTGTTTTCTGGGTTGGAGTACTCACTGTCAGACTGATGAGAGGAGGCTTGGCTAAGAGGAGCGGTGAAGTCATCTTCCAGGTGGCCGTTCTTAGTAAGATGCTTCTGAGAGTTGTGGTTGTTGAGGAGGAGCAGAAGCAAGCTGCTGCAGTTCTGCGGGGGCCGGCTGCTGTGCCTGTCAAACGGACGCTTTTCTTTAGGGGTGTGAGAGGAGGGACGAGGGGAACTGGTGGGTGCATTTTGGCCAAGGCTCAAGGAAGGGCTTCCCTGGCTGGAATTTAGTGTCGGTGAGGGGAGTGTTCCGTTTAGGGTATTAAAAGGGCTTAACATGTCTGCAGCAAATACAGGCTCTCCCATGCTGGGTGGTCTATTGTCTTTAGTTTGCTGTGTAGCCATGGCTGCCAGTCTCTCGCTGGCTGATCGGCCACATAATTGTGCTTTTAAGGCCTGTTCTTGGGAATATTGCTGCAGATGGGCTTCACTCGAGAGCAGCAATGCTAACTGACTGCAGGCCACACTGGGTTTAGGAGAAGGAGCAGGACTGGACCTGCTCTTTACTAGACTGGCCACAGCCTTTAACCTCTCCGCACAGGATACTCCGTCAGGCACTGAGCTCTGTGACGAACGAGGAGACTCTGAACGTCGGTCTTGGCTGTTGCGCCGACTGTAAGGCACAATGTTGTGGCTCTGTTGCTTGTTTTTCCTTATCAGGCCTTTGAGGCGGCTGGAGGCTGTACAGTACCCCTGCAAAGTGTCCTTATCAGTAGGGGATCTGTCGCTGTTCTCTCCATCTAGCTGCTTGTGGCTCTGTGACATGGCTACTGTCTGCAGTCGTGAGCTGAAGGACTGGAGCAGAGAGGCCAGCAGTGTGCTCGCTCCCTGTGCCGAATTATCCAGACTTATTTTATGGTGCCCTTTGTCCTGCCCATTTACCTGCACTGCAACAGGGTCTTTTTTCTGGTTGTCTGCCTCACTCCAGGTTCCTGAACGCAAAAGTCTGGCCTTTTTAAGGTGTTGGGAGGACGCGCCTGGAGGGCTTCCTTTTTCTGGTGGGCCAGAGCCGTGATTCGGTAGCTGAATGCCTCTGGTCTCTTGGTTTCCTGCCTCGCCATTGTTGCTGCCAGCCTCCGGCCTCCTTGTTGCCGTGGCACCAGGCCCAGATGCAACCGGATGCATTAGTAAACCTTCCAGATACGTTAAAACAGCAGAATCCTGGTGTGTCTCAGGGCCAGGTTCCTCCCCATGAGTCATGTTCAATAGTAGGCACCCCTTGTGTGGTTGTTGATGACTACTGAAAAGGTCTTATTGATCGTTGTGCCATAGATAGCCCTAATTCCTAAAGAGGTACCTGATACTTCCTTCTTTTTAAGTTTTACAAACTGAAGGTACAAATTCCATCACACAGGGATCCAGACGGAATTCCTTTCTGTGTTCCTGTGACAAGCCAAGTTTTTGAGCGTAGACTCACAGCCAGGGAGGAGTCAGCAAACCCTCTTCACTCCCCTGGTGAAGCGTTCCATGCCGCTGAATACTTTGAATGTCTGTCACGAGGTCCCAGAGGCTGCGTGTTGTCGTTCTGCTCTTGTGCTCTCACACCGGGCCCCACAAGAACCTGCAGCAGAGGGAGCAAACAGAGGAGTGTATGAGGGGAAGTTCTACATGACAGCACATGACTCAGAGCCTCTTACATATTCAGGCCAAGCTCATACAACGTCCTAACGAGTTCTTCAGTTTACTTCTGGAATTGAAAAAAAAAAAGCTCTCCCAGGATCACTCTATTTAATACATTCGATTTCATATATGCATGCTTGATAAATAAAAAAAAAAAAAGTCAAAATACGCTTACTGTAACAATTTGTTTAAAAATAAATAAAAATAGTATTTCCCCCATCGGCAGGATGCAGAGGATCAACTCCAGAAAAACAGCAGGGTGCTATAGATTATATGAATTATGTCTGTAATTCCAAGCAAAGCCCACTCTATGCGTTGTCACGTCCTGCTATGACACTTCCAGCAAACCTCTCGAGAAATGTGTCTCTGCTTGCTCTCATGCGTGAAGGGCTTTTGAGCGCCGCGCTGCTCATCAGTCGGAGAATTTCTGCGGCTTATCCCCACACACACACTCAAGGCACGGCTCACATGATTCTCTCCTGCATGGTAATGGAGGCAGGCGATACGCAAAGAGCTGACCTTACCACAGGATCTGAACGACGGGAGTGGATCTGGACCAGTGCAAAAAGGGTGACTTTGACCGGCAACTATTTAAATACTGACAGGCTTTCCTGGGAATGATCTAAAACTCACCGGGATCATGATGGTCACTAAACATGCTGTGTGGAAAACTAGAAAAAGGGCTCTCTGAATAAGGCAACTCTGTGGCTTTTGGAAGTACATGCAGCAGCGGAAAGCTATGAATCCCAGGAGCATGCCGTGTGATCTCACCTGAAACTATCTTCCTATCTCACACTGTGGCCGAGTGTCCAGCAGATTCACAGAGGTCAGTCCTCTCTGCCTCACTTCCCGCTTAGCAGTCACTTCCCTCTAAAGCCCGTGTCACACCAAATTGGTGTACACAGCACATACACAACCGCGTAAATGCCATGAGGTAATACTACCTCCCTTTCCCCCCCACCCACACTTTGTCAACTCAGTTGGATGGCTCTACCTAAAAGAGACTTGACATATTCAGGCGAAGAAGTGTCTCACGATGATAGGATAAGTGTTAAAACAAGAACAGGCGAGATTAAAACACAAAGTACATCTTCTTTGACACATACAGAGTGCGTGTTTAGTGCTAATGCGTTCAGTCTGGCATTACCAGAGTGTGTGTAGGTGTGAAAGCTCGTTCAGATTGAAGCCGCTTGTCATCAGTCTCGATCACTTGGCGAAAGCTGGCAGGTGTAAAAGAGCAGGAGTGGGAGGAGATACAGAGAGACCTGGTGCACCTGTCAGGATGTGGCTCCACGTAGCTACAGCATCAGACCTCACGCTCTGTCAAATAGCATGACACTGCTGGTGTGCCTTGTGCTCAGAGACCCTGGATGTGAACCCTGTCAGCTCCGGCTCCACAAACAGCCCTCACTTCCCTACTGTCAGAGCCACAGCCACAAAGGTTAATTAATACAGAACACTCCAGCTTTCCCTGTGAACAATTCACTTGTCTTATCCTTCAAATCTTCCTGCCTCTGGCATCGGCGTAATGTTTCTTCACAAGAGTCCTGATTATGACCCGTGGCAGCTTTTTTTAATGGAAAGAAAAGTGAGATGAAAAAGAAAAAAACACAAGGCTCGTTTTCTTTTCTTTTTTTTGCAAAACTTGGTTTAGCCTGGTCAGTCACGGCTAACCTTGGCTGACTCTCGTTATAGGACCACACATTTAAATCTCATGCAAATTACATTGGATTTGAAAGGTTAGTCAACAAGTTCAAGGCTGAAAAACAACAAGCAGAGCAGAGAGGAAACCTGGTTAATGAATTATTTCAGACAAGGCTGTCGGTCTCAGTTACGGTGCTATCCTAAGCCACTGACCCAAATTTGACAGCAACAAAAGACACCGGGCCATCTGACATCTCTGACTAATCTTAATAGGCAGGATTAAGACCATTTCCTTGCCACTGGCTTATCTGTTGTAAAGAAGAAGAAAAAAGCCACTGTAAATGTTAGACAATAAACATGCTTGGTTTATTTTTGTATTCAGGTTAGCAGGGTATTTATATTAAAGGAAAGAAAGAAAATTGGACTTTAACCAAGTGGAGCAAAACAGAAGCAAAATAGATTAAAGAAAGAAAATAAATGAAGCTAAGCCCTTTTCGGAGCAGGATTAAAACCAGATTAAAATCACAACCAACATATGTTTTCACAGGAAAGCTTGGGGGGGTGTTTTAGAAAGGGCTATGTGAAGACTAAATTTATGCCATATATACCAGTGTATGGATATTCAGGACAAGCCCTATTATGGCAGTCTGAAACTCCGTAGGATCTGGTGTGTGGCACATGGATGAAATACATCCTAAAACTGACTTCTCACACCGGACCATGGCTTTCCATGCCCCACCATGCTGGACATAAAGGGCAACAGTGTCTTTCTCTTTCTCTCTCCCCATCTCACCGTGTCGGTCTTTGTCTCCTTACCAACCTCCAAGTAATTATCCTTTATCTCTGACAATGTCAACCAATAACACCCAACAGCATTTTAAGTGATTTCAACTCGCCAGTGGCAAGAGAAAAGCAGTGGCAGCCACGAACGCTTTATCATCGTGGGGTGCCTTTCCTCACTTTCTGAGACACCAAGAACAGGAAGGTCACAACATTATCAGTGGCGGGGAGGCAATTTTCAGCTCCGAGTTGGGGAGAAAATAGTCTGTGCTGCCAAGGCTGGACCTGATGCAAATGTCAGGGGTTGGATATCTAAAAGCCAATCCTCATCGTTCAACATGCGGGGTACAAGATTAATTGCAATATTCTCTCTTCTCCCCAAAAAGGGATAATAAATTACTTCCATTGTCAGAAACTGTTATCCATTTATGCTATTTAAAATGTATCCTTAATAGAAAAAGAGGAGAGAGGGAAGAGGAAAAAAAAGCCACACGATTCGTGGTGGAAGTCAAGGTCATTTTGAGACTTTCACGTTGATGCAACAGCTGGTGCCCATGCAAAGCACTCAGTGTTAATAAAAAGTGACAACGAGGCCCTGGCTGTGTATATCACTAATATCGGACAGGGGGCTGGCACAGGAGTGTGCCGCATTAAATGGTAAGTCAAGGTTAAAGGAATCTAAAGGAGGCACCCAAGGCTAAACACTTTTCGATGATGTTATCTGAGGTTGGGGTGGCGCCAGCTACTCTATAGGGCTCCTTCACTTAGGCATTTGTAAATTTAATAAAGCTCAGGGAGATTAAATAAAAACAACAGGCTTGCGAGCTGACCAAGCACAATTGTAGAAATTTGAGAAAAAGTTTAATATGAGAGACAATATCGCCTTGGGAAGCCTGTGACTAATAAACACATTTTATCAGGCTTTGTATTAAATCCCAATGATGGAAGAATTTGAGACAATCTTTAAAAAAATTGTACCAAATCGAAAATATGCCCATTATTGGAGGGTGAGGACTCTGCTTCCTGCTTGCGGTTGGGTTTCTCTGATTAACCAAGCACAGTGAAAGACGCACCTGACACAGCGCAAGCACCCATTGCTGCAGAACAAAACGTCCATGGGGTGGAGTTTGTTCCAGATCCTTCTACCTGGGCGGAGCTGCAGCAAAAGTCTTGGGTATTTCGGGCTGTGTTCAAGGTGTTGTTTCGTTTTGTAGTGTTATGCGAGTTAGGTTTTTTCTTTCAACAGCCAGAACACTCTCACAGAGTCAGTCAGTTACATCACACACGGCAAAATCACTACTGAAAATCAAATTGCAATCACTCCGTGACAAGTTTACTACTCCACTTGTAATTCTTTCTTTGTGAGGGGAGGGAATTAAAAAGTGTAGCCACTTGGGAATAAAAATCAGATGATTTGGGAAGGAACGTTAATTTGATTACCACAATCCATGCATGATTCGTGCACACAGGAACTTGTAATGGTTACAAATCTAGACCGAGATGACCCATTTTCAAAGACAAATGTTCTAACTTGCCATACAAGCACACAAACATACACGCCGCTGTTACCTCACCCCTTTGCCACACTGTTCATTACTAACCCACGTTATACTGTGGCTCTGAACGCCATCCCTGACCTACATAACTTTACTCAGACCTGCTGTCTTCCCGATTCTTCTCATAAAACACAATGTAAAAAGATCAGAAAAAAAAAAAAGTGTCAGCAAATGTGAACCCCAATGTGTTTTCATGAGGTGTAACAAAATGATGGAATTAAAAAAAATAATTTAAAATAAAACCCCATAGCTAACCAAATACAAAAAAAAAAAGACACTGGACACTGCTTCTCACATCAACTTTTTTCAAGTCGTGCCAACTTTTCTACTTCAGCCAAGAATATTTAAAGGGGGGGTGGGGGGTTGGTTTCTCTTTGAATTTCAGAAATTGCCTATCCATTAAAAACATGCTTCAATTAGGCGGATTAAAGCGTCACTCAAGATATTCGGTGGTGTCCGAACTGGGTGATTAAAAGGTGAATTCTGTCCAAAAAGGCCATTGTAGCAATGCAATAAATCCACGTCTGTCTCGATTAAATATTCATTTCACAAGGTGTTCTTAAGGGACAGATATGTACGAGATGATGAATCGCCTCCAGTTTTATCCAGAAAGACTGAGAAAAGTCAAGGCTGATCGCTGGAGCTGTGTACGCCTGTCTGCACTACTCTAGGACATAAAATGAATGTTCCTGATACGACTTGATGTTTGATTTATAGTATAATGGATGTGTTGTGGACGATCGGAGAACGTTTCTGGAATACGGTGAGGTTGAGTCGCGGTTTGAATGACAGAACGAGCATCCATTAGGAGCAGAGAGAGAGAACGGCAGGCATCTGTTCCTGACATGGATGCAGCGCTATATAGATGAGCATAAGTGACGTCCCTAATCAGTTAAGTGCACTTAACCTATTAAAAAACAAAACGATTGTGTGTAACCTCCTCGAGCCAGCTTCAGGTAGCATCGAGCCAGCTGGCAAGCGTGGCATTGGGCAGCAGCCAATGAAATGCCAGACCACCAAAATGTGATTAGCCGTTCCTCCCATACGCCTCCTCTGTTCTAATCGCTAGAGTTTAGACTCCTCCACATTTCTCTCTCCCTCTCTCTCACACACACACACACACACACACACACACACACACACACACACACACCTCATCCAATCACTGAAGCTCTAACTCCTCCAGACTCCATTACTTCATCTGAGACTGAGCAATCTCTCTCTCTCACACTCACACACACACACACACACACACACACACCTCCGTTCTGCTGAAATTCATTCTGCCAAGTCCAGGTCCATCCATCACCTCTGTCCCTAGAACACCTCAGTTATCCAAACTGATCCTGAAACTGGGCTCAGTCCCAAAAACCAACAGCTAAACTCACCAACATGGCATGTTGTGCTACTTTCTGTACCACCTGACCCAGAGATGCATCACAGACCACATCACCAGTGTGCATGTGCAGTGAACCCTGTAGTGTTGGAGAACTCCTCTGAAAACTGCATCTTTCGTCTTCAGTCAGCACTTTATCCTGGTCAGAATCATGGATCTAGAGATGAGATCATCCCAGGAAGGGGACACTAGTCCATGTCAGGGCACCACACACAAACAGGAGTAATTTAGTCTGCCAATCCAACTATTGGTGCGTTTTGATAGATGGCAAGAAACCCAAAGAACCTGGAGGAAACCTCCACAGACTGAGAGTAACACCTCCACAGACTGAGAGTAACAAAAGCAAGCAAGCACGAACGAATGACTCCCCCGGAAAATGTTTAGGACAAATCTAAAATGGCTGCGATGATCTGGTGACTTGTCCAGGGTGTACCCTGCCTTTCGCCCATAGTCAGCCGGGATAGGCTCCAGTTTGTCTGCAACCCTATACAGGATAAGCGGTTACGGATAACAAGACAGATGGATGGAAATACCAAAACGACAAGTTACTACGCATGCTCACTACACAGGTTATACCAGTGCTATAGAACCTACATAGTGCACCACATTCACAATATTGACTAATGGTTTATATTCAATTCAAAAACTAAAATCTATTTTTTTTAAAGTGCGAAATTTAAAATATGTATATTTAGACCACTTTTCCTCCACCAACATTTTGCTAGACTTGCATTAGATGACTAAACGCAGGACATCCCATCTTGGATCTGTTTTTTTTGTCTCTGAATATATCCATATTATTAAAAAACATCCATTGGTCCAACAATGAAATCCACTCTGACAGTGTGCTCATATCTTGTGATCTAATTGAACAAGAAGTCGTAGCACTACCTTTTCCCGAGCTGTGAATGCAGATACAGGTAAAGTGTGCTGATCAATTTTCCCTCCTGACAAGGATGCTTTGGCTGAATGCTAATGATTTCCCACTCTTGCCGTTCTCATATCTCCGTTTATCCTCCCCCTTGCCTCTCCCAAGACGTATTTATACACTTCGCCCGGTGCCAATGGTAAAGGAGGACATGTTGTTTTGTGCTGCTACTAATCAAGGCCACGTGTACCAGGGCACAGGATTAGAGGTCTCAGACAGCACAAAGCTACACCAGTTATACCACAAGGTTACAGTTTAATCTGTGGTAACCTCGCACACAGCCTCGCTTCTCTTCCAGTAAACACTCCACGTCCACGCTCGTGTTCTCAGTCCCTCTCGGCAAACAGCACTCAGTGTTTGATGTGATAGATATTATTGGACAAACTTTGACTCTGAGTGTCTCGCAGCTGCATGGAGCTGTCTTCACTGCTGTGAGACATTAAAATGACGTTCATTAGGTATGCAGCACACACACCTCAGGCGAGAAACTGGAGCCTGACTAACGTCTGTCACACACAGTACTACTGAACATCTGTGATTCTTACTTCGTCGTCGTCTTCTTTTTCTTCTTCCCACCCACTGGCTAGTTCTGCTCCATCGTCCTATGAGACACCAAAATGTTCTGAGGAGCACCAAAACGTGCCTCCTCCTACTTAGTACGAAACATTAAACTTGTGAGGTCCGACTCAATGACAAGCCAAACGTTTACGATTGCTACACCACCTGTGAAAAATTATGTATGGAATACAAATGAGTAGAAGGCAATTTGGTTACTACAAACCAAGACCTACCTCATATCTTCCATCAACAAATTCCAAGTTTTCTAAGAGATCTACCTTTGCTTCATATTATCTAAGGAACAATACACTTGGGGACATGCTGTTTTTGAAAAATAATCAAGAACGGTGTGGTGTGAAAAAGCTATGGAGTTTCCTGAAGGGTTTTAATTCCTTTTACAGCACCACTACAGTTTGCTGCTGACCAGCCTAGGTTTTTGTTAATTAAAAGAACACCACGTTGTACTTTTTATCCATTTAACGTTGCAGAACAAATTGTCATTCATGTTCATAGCAGCTGCATAAACCTCAAAACCTCACAACTGCCACACTTTCACCAGCCTCTTGTTTTTCCACTTTTTAAGAAGACAAAAATTGCAGCTCATCATATTAGAGTGCCAAGCACCAAACACTTACAGCTTTACCTCGGACACTGCAGACTCCTTCCAAAAATGCAAAACAAACATGCATTTTTCTTTCATAAAGTAACAGCACGTTTTTAAAATTTAGCATAAAATAAACAACTGGCCAACGAGACGCTCAACACCTTCTGACCAATCAGATTCAAGAATCCAAAAGTGCTGCTTGCTGTGTAAACATTTATATAGCAACAAGTTTAAAAAAATAAATAAAAATAATAAGTCAGTCGCAGGGGCGGCACGGTGGTGTAGTGGTTAGCGCTGTCGCCTCACAGCAAGAAGGTCCTGGGTTCGATCCCCGTGACCGGCGAG
>JAPEIY010000018.1:4092883-4105511 GCA_026122135.1 Cathorops aguadulce | reverse complement strand
TTTTTCATAAAACGGAAAAAAATTTATTTTTTTAAATATATGCTATAAAAATTTATTTTTTTTAATTTGTTAAAAATTAAACTCAAAATGTGTCGGGCTAGTGAATTCAGAGTCGGGCTAGTAACTTCGCAAAGTTACACGCCCCACTGGCTTGTTGGCAAAAAATTTCATTTCCAGGCCTGAAATCACAGGGATTGAGAGATTTTTCAAATGTAGATCATAAAAAGAATCCCCCCTGGGTACCCCATTATTTTTGTTTAGCGACCAGAAGCTGCTGAATTTGAAAGTCAGACTTCCAATTTGATCAGTTTTTGAAAAAGGCTGAGGCTAAGGCCGCCGTTTCCCTAAAGCAAATTCGCCGTGTCTAGAGCCACCGCCGCCATTCTTCTTCTAGTTATTCGGACACCGGGTGACTTCGTGTCGTACGTTTCCATATCTACCGTACATGCTGCAGATAATCCGTGTACCATCCGACTCCGATTAAATCCCTACCGAGTATTCAGACGCCCTGCTGCACCGCTGTTTGTGTGCGAGATGTTAAAGCGGTACGAGTATTCAGATTCAGGCTCAAATTCTGAAAATCCTACTTTTCACCTCATTTTATCATTCTGATCGTAATAAAAATCATAATGAACAATTTGCTATTAAATTTTAAAAAAAGAATGCATTACAGAAATAAGCATTTTCACTCGTCTCAGAGTTCTGGACACGAGTTTATACATCCGATTTCATGCTTCAGCTTTTTTAACACAGTCATGACGAGATGGTCTCGTCTGAGCCGCCTGCTCGAACAGCGCCTTGGCAGCGGGTTTCTGTCAGGTTTCATCTCCGTCTGTGTCTCTGTCAGCTCCACAGCAACAAGCGTCACGCTGATTAAGTCAGATTACACAAAAGTATGGTGCTAATTGTAGGGCGTGTCCGCTCTGCTCAGGGTGGAGCTGGATGGATCAGGTCATAGCGCCTCCTCAACCAGTTGCACAACACGGACCGAGGCTCGCTGGGGCGTGACGGTTGAAAGGCTGCGCCGCGCGGATCCAGGCGTCTGGGCAGGCGGGAGGCGGAGCTAGGCAAAGGGTCACTGGTTAATGATGCACAGACATCAAAAGGCCAAAGATCAGAGCTATTGAGGGAATAGTGTGACAAATGTTCAAGGCGTGCGTGCGAGAGAGAGAGAGAGTGCGAGCGCGCGAGCTCGCGTCTCTCTTATGGGCATGTGCTGGACCATCAAAAAGAGTGACTCTTATTCTGTTTCCTTTCCAAAGCTGCTCTTGGCAGCAAATCTGAAAACTGTAGAGGAGAGCGGCAGGAAGGAGTCTGGGAGAGGAAGTGGAGGTTGGAGCGAAGGCAGGGAGGGGGGGCTAAAAACTGGGCATTCTGCCCTTCTTTACAGCCAGGAGCCTGTGGTCGTTTCCACCAGCTGCTCCTGAAGAACAAGACATACACTGTGTGCGCATGTGTGTGTGAGAGAGAGACAGCGCGCGCAAGAAAGAGGTGCATGTGTGAGAGAGAGCAAAAGGTGTGTGTGTGTGTGTGTGTGTGTGAAAGAAAGGTGTGTGTGTGAGAGCGAGAGAGGGGGCAAAAGGTGTGTGTGTGAGAGCGAGAGAGAGGGCAAGAGGTGTGTGTGAGGGAGAGAGTGCAAGAGGTGTGTGTGTGAGCGCGCAAGCAAAAGGGGTGTGTGTGTGTGTGTGTGTGTGTGTGTGTGTGTGTGTGTGAGTGTGAGAGAGAGAGAGAGAGAGAGAGAGAGAGAGAAAGAGAGACACTGCAATGACAGCAGCGCCCTTGACACACTGACATCAGCCCGTTGTCATGTGACACTGTCATCTGCCACCTGGCAAGAACCTCCACCTTCTCACGACCTCATCCTCTGGTGACTCCCTCCCACCCCACCCTGGAGGCCCCCCCTCCCCCTCTGAGCTGGCGGTGAAGGTCGTGCAGGTCTCTGTGCCCTCATCTGTAATCCTCCGCTATTCGTCAGTGGCCGTGCTGCGAGGGGAGAATGCCCAATTAGGCAGCTGTCACACAAACCGGAGGCTGCACAAAACAGTCCCTCTGTCAGGCGCCTGCGCAGCTGCGGGTGCCAATTACGGCCAGGGCTTTGCCTCTACTACCCCGAATCCTGCCTGCTTCTTTTCGTCTTACCACCAGGCAAAAAGTAAGAAGAATTAAACACACTATCTGCTTTGGCACAAGGCCAATATGGAAGGTTTCCTCCGGGGGGGGATTTATGCTGCACAGTATATCTACCTCTCATTCTCTTTCCTTTGATGAATAATTTAGGTAAAAGTCAGAACACACCGCTGTTCTGAAATATTAAAGGAAGAAGAAGACTTGGTGCCTAACCGAACAAGCCCGATCTTTGCAGGCTACAAGTCTCCTCCTCACTCACTTTTATAACGGATTATATAACCAGTTAAGAGTTGCGTGGATCCGGAGCTTATCCCAGTAACTTCAGAGCGCTTCGAGTTTAGTGCTTATGCAGGAGGGAAAAAAAGAAAAAAGGGTTAGCGCTTTAACACTGAACTGGTTTACGGTTCATGGGTTTGTTCTTACATACTGGTCTTCAAAAACCATCCAAGTCCTATGAAGCCCATCAAGAGCAGGCAGTTACACAAGCTCAATCCGAAAACTAGCCCTTGTTTGTAAAGTTGGTTGAGACGGTGCGTCCTAGGGAAACCTTAAGAAGAAACACTCCCTTGCCAGTGTATCCAAGGATGCAGCATATCTCAGTTGCTGACAAATATGTTGTAACCAAACAATCCATCATCTCCAAACACATCTGTTTTGAGTAATGGGAATGCTAATCTACAAAAATGAACGGAAACGAGTTGGAGGGCAGCCTGCGGAAGATTTACGGTCGGGTGAATCGGGACTCGCTGCGGCATTTATCGATCTTTAAGCATCCACGTCTCCGTTTAATCAAGTGGCTGGTGAAAAAGAAGCAAAACAGCGGAGATTTAAACACCGAAATGATCCACAGCACTGCTGATGGGCTGATAAAGTAGTTTCAAGCCCAGTGCATCAAAAAAGGTCCAATACTGAGGTTCCAGCCCTTGAAATCCAGCCTGAAGGGATTATAAAACGCTGTAAAAACAATTATAAACAAATTGGTAGAACATTTAGTTTCCCTTGAAATGGATACTTTGTTAGATTACAGAATGTTCTGTTCCTCATCAAGTGCTTAAGGACAGTGCGCCTTGTCGAAGATGTGTGTTCTTCCAAACAGCTCAATTTAAATCGTTTTATTCTCAGTTGGCTCATACACGTCTTCATGGGTGACAGCCTGCCTAGAGTGTTATTGCTGCTTTCCTGACAGGCTGATTTAGGCTTTCGTCTGCAAACTTCTGTCATAATCAGACCAGTGTCTAAAAAAGTTCAGCAGCACTATGCTGTCACTGTAGACGCTGACAGTGACCTTGGTGAAAAGCTGTGCCAAGTTCTGAGAAGCTGTGCAAAGGATAAACGCAAGTAGGAGTTAAGAAGAAACAATGGGGGACTGTTTAGACAGTCGTGAAGTTGAGCTGGCGAGGGGGCCACCGCGGCGAGCAAATCTCCGTGGTAGTCTCCTTAAATAACTTTAAGACCTCTCCTTGAGCTCTTGTCTACTTCTTCCAGGTTAACACCCACCCACCCACACTCTGGCATGACAAAGTCGCCTTGGAATCCTTTCAGATTTGCCAGACAGAGAGTGGGAGGCAGTCTTTTATCACAGAAACAAAGGTTACTGTGCTGCATAAAACAGCTCTGGACCTGGAGTCCTGTGCCACTGAGGGGGGTTAAATCTCCTTTTCCCGTCTGCACAGGGGGAAAGGGGGGAATGATGGATTTTACATTGCCCCTCTTCTCCTCCCCTCCCCCCATTTCCTGTTGTTCCTGAATGTCACGGGCAACTGTTTGTGTGTGTGTGTTTACGTATGTGTGACCTTGAGCGTCATCGCTGGCACGACATGAGCTGCCTTGCCTGCAGGCGTCCTTGAACTGGATCTGCAAGACAAAAACCTTTCACACCCTCTGATAGACATCTCAAATCTCTTTCAGAGAGTCTTCCAATCCGCACGGCTGCTCTCAACCCCCACCCCACCCAGTGGGAACAGCATTATCAGAACACTGGATCTCTAACCTTATGAGTGAACTCCGAGATATCGGTAGAATTTCAAAAGGTCTGACTGGTTTATTTTTAACTTCCAAAACAAATTCCCACTAATTCAGAGTAGGAGGGTGGGAAGAGGGGTGGGGGGCAGTGTTTAAACAGCCTGATTCCGGACGGCGCCAGTGCCACTGTGGGTGTGGATTCAGATTTGTCTCAAGATGCCAGCAAAACTAATTCAACAATTATACTCCATTGCACAATTCCATACATACATAATATACATGCATACATGAATGCAAGGGCCATGAAGAAAGCTCTCTTGTTTGGCATTTGGCATGGAAGCGCTTGCCTTATCTGAGAATAATACTGAGCGTACTGCTGCAGCCGCAACGCAGCCTTGGAATATGGTAGGCCTGGAAATAAGCTTTAACACGATTTGCTGAACAAGCTACTGCTGAGAACGAGCAAGCCTGGAACAAGGAGGAGAGGAATGATAAAAGTATTTCATGAACTAAGCCTCAGATCAGTGGTTTGGCGATCTGCTGGGATGCTTCACGTTTCCAAGGAGCTGATAATTCGCCAGGAAAAAAAAAAACCCCAAAAAACCCAAAACTCCACCTCTCCTGTAAGTGGATTCTGCAGAAGAGAGATATGAGAATGTTATCACTATGCAAATGCGGTGCCCTTGGAAGCACCATCATGCCAAGTCAAGCCAAGGTTCAGAGTATTAAACAAATATTTGGATCATCCTCCATGTCTTCGCTGCTGAAGCATGAAAGGAGAGATGAGGCGTTTTATCATAAACGTGGACAGGATGCTCGATCTTTGTGGGAGATCTCGCAGGGTCGGAGTCCATTCTGCCGGCTATGTCAAGTGACCTTTCCTGACTGTAATGCTGTCGCCTGGGTTCTGCGGTCCTGCTGGAAACCATCTGCTCCGTTCTTCCGATGATGGTTTTGGAGAGGCCAGGCTTGATCGCATTTCTGAACGACGCGGAGCCCGAGTTAATGGAGGAGATGATCTTTGTTCTGAAATGAGTCAGACCTCTGGTTCTTTTACAGCATGTAACAGCAGATCTCTTTTTTTCGATGGAAGCAAACAAGATGCTAATCCTCAGCATATAACCCCACTCCGGCCTGATGTGTGTTATGGGTCATTTCATTCGAGGGCCTTACACACCTGTGTAAATATAGCATGCTTTCAACACAAGCAGAGTTGGATTCCATTAGCCGGAGTGCTTGTGGGCGCTTCTGCACTATGACCTGCAAGTCACACTTCTGTATAATTCAAGCACTAAAACACACACACCAGGTCAAAGTCCCTTTACTTATGCTATCCTGCTTAGTCAACATGGCGAAATAAGAATGAGCAGGATTTTCACTCATCAAATAGTGCACAGCGTCGTAAAGAGACTCAGTGCCACGGATAAGGCTCTGAAAATTCCAAAGTCCAGTCCTTGGTCTTTGTCGTGGCGTGTTAATAGGCTTAAGTGTTAATAGGCTATTCCTAAAACAACTCACTCTCGATTTTGCTTACCTTATACAGAGGCAATGATGTATTCTGTAAAACAATTTGGACTTGAACTGGGAAACCGTCCAACGTTGGGATCAGCACAGTAGTACACATGATCGAGTGCAAACTTTACGAGGTTATTTTTGGTCTGCTTTTGGTTTGGTTGAATTTGCACTAGAGGAGTTGAATGAAAAAAAAAGTAAGTGAAGAGAAGCATTATATCTTATCAACGAGTATTTCTGCAGGGCTTTGGTGTGCTCGTGTATAATGGACTTTGGGGGGGGGGAGAGCGAAGACCTCCATGCACAACTTGGGGCATATAATCTTCGGTTCATTTGCAGCTTCCTGCACAATACGACAAGTCGTTTACAAGATGTAGCCTTTGCCTCTGACCCACTTCCATGTAGCTGCGTCTGGAGACGAGGCCCTGCTCCCCATCTGACTGACGACAGCTCTGCCACCCTCTGCCTCCGTGAACTGTAAGAAAAATAGGTCGCCATGACCCACTTTTCCCTCCGTGTGTGTGTGTTTTTTTTTTTTCTATGACAGCATGTGAAGAGCGCCGCAGAGTCTTGATCAGGCACCTCGAGGAGAGTGGAAGAGAGAGGGAAGGAAAAAAAAAAAAAGGAGAGTGGGTAGAATCAGAGCGAGCAAAGAAGAGAAGGGATGGATAGACATGAAAAACTGGAGAGACAGCAAGACAGAAAAGACTACCTTCATTAACCCTAGTGCACTAAGAACAAGCTCGCAGAAATATGAAGCTCTTATCAGGCTTCCTAATTAATTAGACAGGATTCACAGCTCAACTCCGGCAGCCCAATCACTTCATCCCTTTCTCCAGATCCTCCCTCATTCTTCCAGCTTGGGAATAGCTCCAGCCGCCAAGTGAGGAATGCATCAGCGCTGGATCTTGGGTGTAGAAATGCCCATCTTAACAGACAGACAGGTTTACTCATTAACTTCTGGTGTATGCAGACACTGCTTTCCAAATCCCCAGAGCTTGACGGAAGATCGGCGGCTACCTCTCAATCTGTGCATGTTGCTTTCGCAGGGAGAGAGAGAGAGGTTTGCTGATAATACTGGCGCGAGCTCTCTCGCCCCCTGCGACGATCCTCTGTGTGATCCTTGTAATGTGAGACCATGTTTCCAGGCAACACAAACTGACAAATGGTCAGATATTGATCCTCGTCGCAGCATCAGCACAACAACCAATGTTTCTTCCTCCAACGTGCATAATGCATGATGTGTCTATGAAACAATGTGTAAAGGCAGACATGCCTTGGCATAAATATTTCACTGTTAACGTGCGAATGTGTGAAACAGACCGAGAGGTTGTAGAAGAGAAAGAAAGGGCTTTAACCTTTATCTGACTTTCTATCCTAGGTTTTGTAAAAGCATTGAGGAGAAACACACTGTATGGCCAAAAGTTTGTGGACACCTGACCATCACACCTGCTTGTTGAACGTCCCATTCTAGATTTGCCCCCCCTCCCCCTCCTTCTGGGAAGGCTTTCCACTAAATTTTAGCGCATGGCTATGTCCATTACGCTCCAAGAGTATGAGTGGGGTCAGGCACTGATGTCAGATGAGGAGACATGAGCTGGAAAGGAAATCGTAATGCTACAGCACACAGACATTCGAGACAATTGTGTGCTTCCAACTTTGTGGTACAAGTTTTGGAAGACCCGCATATGGGTGTGATGGTCAAGTGTCCATAGGCTTTTGACCAGAGTGTATCTGGATAGCAAAAAAAATGAATCAAATTTACTAACTGCAGACTCGTAACCAACATCCATGTTGCTCTGGTATCAAACTCCATGTTCACCTCTACAACAGCAATCACTCCTCTGAAAGGCACTCATATGCTGTTGAATCATTGCTCATTGACCTTATTAAACCCATTTAAATGTATTTAGGTCAGGCCCTGCCTCGCTGCCAGCATGAAGGTCAGCCCTGAATGGAAGGGCAGGTGGCTTAAAGGGAGGCTCGGCTAAATCAGAGTCGTCTGGCCTTGATGACTCAGCCATGTAAACACAGTTACACAAGCAAGCATTAGCACGTTGAAGCACATACTTTCGTCTCCCCATCAGCTCCTCCAGAATAATTAACCAACTCAGGTATTTTATTCTACTGAACATGCCCAATATTTCAACCAAACTGAATCTTAACTCAATGAACATGTTCCTTAAGTGGCAGGAAATTACCTCAGCTGGTTATCAGTACCTCCAAAAGGCTTTTGTTATGGTTGCTACGGGAAACAAGCGCCCGTTAATGAGGAAGTGGAATTGCAAACTGTACGGCTAGTCTAGTTACATCCGCCAAGATTAATTAATTGATTTCATTTACGCTTATGAAAGAAAAGGGGAAAAAAAATATCTGTAAAGAATCCAAGAGAGAAATTTTCACTGTGTATTTGACACTGGAGTAGAATCAAACAAGGCAGGTCTCACAATCACAATGCTCCTGATAATAACAACATCATCATAAAAAGATCCAATGTCTTAACTTCAGGTTACAGTGCTCATAATCTTATGACCCGGCTGATAACAAGAGTCCCTTATCACTAAACAACAAATCTTCCAACAAGTATATTTCACAAAGTCCAGCACAGCCTCTTTGTGAGGAGGAAGGTCAGATGATTGAACCTTGTTTCAGATTGTTATTTAAAAGCCTCTTTGGTCAAGGTCAGGTTAGTCTTAATGCCTATTTTCTACCCATGGCTTAGCCTTGAGAAGCATGAAGTGGCTTGCGAGGATGAGAAGGGCGCATTTATCTTCCCACGGCACCCAAGGACGTCTCCCGACCCTCTGTAGGAGCTCTAACTCATTCCACTCGCTCCACTAATTGGGATGCAAGGAAAGTAGTGACGGGGTAAGGAGGAGTGCTACGCCGTGTGGACTTGTGAGCCAAAAATCATGGCTGGCTGAAACAGCTTGGGAGAAAAGTGAAGCCCAAACAAGTAGCATGCCGTACTGTGCTGCGCTTGCTCGTTCATAACCGGCAGCGGTGAACATGCCACATGTCCCAGTGTGAGTAAATTCCTCTTCAGCATGCATAAAGAAGGACTATGTGGTGAGACTTCATCAACGCAGCACCACTGACTGCGACCCAGGGAAAGATATCCACTCTCTGCCATCTATCGGTACTGGAGAGGTGTCCCTTGTTGCCCGGCAACAGCGCGATTCACTTTAACCCCTGAGCGGAGGCTTTTGTGCTCCGACAGCAGGAGCTTGGTGTCAGTCAGCTTTAGGAAGTGAGACAACTTCATCTCTCGCCGCTTTTTCATGTGCCCAGAAAGGCTTATGGAGACTGCATTTTCAAGAATGTCAAGTTTCTGAGCTCCACAGAAAACGGCGAATGTGACAAGACTTGCAAGTTAACTGGGACAGTGACAAAAGCAGGAACCTGACTGTCCGTTAAGTGCCAATATGAGACGATGAGGATGAGAGAACTCACTTTTGCCAATCTAAACTTTGGGGCTTTTATATTCAAATTGAAATTTGCATTTAATTGCTGTGTGAAAGTGGAGAGTCTGTAAACAGCTGATATCCATCCATCCATCTGAAGAGCAAACAATGGCTGATAATCAGTTATACAGGAATATTTAACACGTTCCTCTTACCGAGGTCACTTCTAATAATTCTATTGTTCTCCAAGTTGACCGATGGTAAATCCTGAATGACCTGGAGAACAGTAAATAAGCACTGTAAGAAAGTTGCTGCTTCATGATCCAAATACAGTCTTCATTCTCCAACAAAAATTCCACCTCACCAGTGGCACATGGCGACTTCATCCTGTATTATGGCCATTTTTTCCCCTCAACTCATAAATCCTCCTTTATTTAATTGCAATTTGAAAGGAAAGCTTTTACAGAACAGATCTTTCTTCATGTCCCAGAAGGCCTAGGTCGTACGTGTGTGCAGTCTCACACACACCCCTCCATATAAGTTGGGTCATTACGTAAATCTCTTCCCGCCACAGCTTACTGCACCAGACGCTGTGTCCTTGCCTCGGCTTTGAAGGTTCCCAAAAGGACGGCCGTGCTAAGAAGTTATGAAGGACAGTGCTGGTAATAGGCTGGCTCTGCAACGGCCTTGGACTTTGAATTCTCCGACAGACAGGTTCATGCATCAATCCTTCAGCTTTACACAGACAAGGCACTCACCTTCGCGACTCGACTCAACAGGGATGAATGGCATTTCACTTACTTGGACCTCTCGTTCTCCCTCTCTCTCTTACTTGATGTCTTGTTTAAAAAAAAACAGCTGTGCATGGTTCTCCTGAATCAGACTTGGTGTTTTAATCAAACTCAGTGAGCACTTTTTGTTCTGACACATCAAGGACGGTACCTTATAAAAAAAAAAAAGGTGTGCTGTTCAGTATAGGTGGGAGCCATGTTTAGATTTCTAATGCAAAACAAAGGCGAGCAGCAAACTGCATGGGTTCCGTTTCGAAACATTTAAATAAAACGTTTGAAGGCTGAGCTGCTTGCGGGGAACGCTTGGTGGATGCCACTTCCTGGCACAGATATTTCACAGCTGCCATTTTTAAATGGGTGATGACGGTAAGGGCGGCGTGCTTAATTTATCTGACCTGCATCTTTGCCTGGGCCTCAATCACAAATTCAGCAAGCTATAAATTCTTAATTGTAAAAACAAAAATTACACACAGATCCATCAGTTGCTGTATATTCAGGTTTAATGTTGATCTATTTCCTTTGTTCAGCAAGATTTTCTTGCTGTCCCCCCCGAGCTATTCGTACTCATTACCTGTTATATGACAACCAGTTTTAACATTGTACAAACACAAACTACATCAGCTGGTATTTGCTCATGATTTGTCTTCCTGTGTGTAAAGGAGGTTCCATTGGCATGATTTTGAGGTGAGAATTGGCAGGCATTGTTTTCCTCTTTCATCTCTCTCTCTATGGCACTATTCCCAAGCATAAAACAAGAGATGATGGGGTCATTTACATTTTCCAAGCGACCATCAACACCACAAGTGAGTCATTCTCACACTTGGACAAACCCAATAGCGATGCCCACACTTCATGCAATCAGTCGGAGACCATAGCCTTTGGGTAGCACGCCATTAAAACCCATTAAGTGCTACGTTTCTGTACAACGAAAGACACCTGGAGCTCGCGCCGAAAGTCGTGTGGTCACTTTAAAAACAATTACTCAGAATTAGCATACATGTTTTGCAGTCAACACAATGGACAAGACTTTCAATGGGGGTGACGTGACGTGACGCGACACAAATACACATCGACTTCAGAAAGGAAAAAAGAAGTCCTACACCCTCGCTGCTTTCTCATGGTCTAAGAGTGGGGTGATTAATAGCAGAACACACATCCAGCTCTGACTCGGGCTCTGACTCATCCATGAAAGGTCAAAACAAAAACACTTTCGCTCCCCGAACTGCCTCTCCGTTAGCGGTTTGCCAGCTTTTCAGGAGAGACATTCGCATATTAAACATGGTATTTTGAAATGCAGAAACCAGAATGAGGCCACGACCCCTAGTTTCTGGAACGTCAGCGAAGCTAAATCCACTGGATCAACGTGATTTACGGGATCTGAAGCTCAATAGAACTCCTGATTTAAACTACAGTAAATAAGCCACTAACTTAATCCCATGCCTGAGATAAACATCAAAACCGAATTCCATTTTAGGACAAATCCTCTTGCTCAATCTTGTTTTTCTTTCCTCTCCTTCACCTGAACTAACAGCAGCAGCACTAACGCCCAGCACCTCCTGGTAACCTTTTGACTCTGACCTTTCGAGCCGCTTCTTATTGACAGACTCCACAGGAAACCTCGTGACAACAATAAGCACACTAAAAAATTCATAGACGTTATTCACCATCGCCAGACATGACAATGGAATAAAGGAAACACAACAACAGCACTTGTGCTCGACTCTTGTTCGTTTTCTGCTCAATCCCCATTAATAAGCAAGTGCATGTCTACAAGGTGCTGATTTACTCGATTAACGATAATCTATTCATTTTTTTTCATAATTGAGCAAAGACATTGACTCATGTCAACTATAAGCAAGAGTAGATTTGAGGCTTCATTAGCGGCTTAAAAATGTTCTGTGGTATGTTTGCATTTTAAACGCATCCAAATCAGTGAGCAATTTACCTCCAATTTTGCTAATACTTTTTAACCCCCCTTATCAACTCTGCTTCATTCTGTCTGTGCGGAATGAAATTTTAACATTTAGTAAATACACAAATAGCCGTCTCATGACCACAGACTTCCTTTACTTAACGCTAAACTCTGCCGAAAAACTGACTTCTTCACGCGACGCGTTTCGTTAACTCGCTCAACTACTTTCCTCTGAAAAAGAGTTTTGCGAAACTTTGTACCACTTTGCAGAAATACTTTCATCAATGTGTGGTTTCATTTTACAGAAGAACGTTCTTGACATGGTCATGTCGATTGTTCAGGGTGCTGATTTCATTTCCGAGACGCAAACAAACATCACAATACAATACACATGAGATAGCTCAGAACGACCAAAAGTTCTCTGAACATCTGACATGTTCTGCTTCAGGTGTATAACCACAGGTAAAAAAAAAAAAAAACGATGGTGATAAGCACCACACCACTGGGCGGCACGGTGGTGAGTGGTTAGCATGGTCGCCTCACAGCAAGAAGGTTACGGGTTTGAACCCGACGGCCGGCGAGGGCCTTTCTGTGTGGAGTTTGCATGTTCTCCCTATGTCTGCGTGGGTTTTCTCCGGGTGCTCCGGTTTCCCCCACAATCACATGCATTAGACATGCAGTTAGGTTGATGTGGAGTGGCCTTGGGCTGAGGTACCCTTGAGCAACGTACTGAACCCCTGACTGCTCCCCAGGTGCTCTGGTGTGGCTGCCCACTGCTCCAGGTGTGTGTGCGTGCGCACGTGTGTTCACTGCTTCAGATGGGTTAAATGCAGAGGATGAATTTCACTGTGCTTGAAGTGTGCATCTCATCTCATTATCTCTAGCCGCTTTATCCTGTTCTACAGGGTCGCAGGCAAGCT
>JAPEIY010000018.1:3741890-3753703 GCA_026122135.1 Cathorops aguadulce | reverse complement strand
TTCCTAAAAGAACTAGTAAGGGGTCAGTCATCTGGCATTTTTTTGGATATCGCGAGGAGGACGTGGAACAGCAAATGTCAGTTTATAAAGTGTGCAAAAAAAACAGTATCAAAATACTTGGGTCTTGAAATAAATGCACATTCGTCATGAACAATGGTAACTACTCTCTTTTGTGTTATTTCTTGACAGAAGTAAAATTCATACATGAACAAATTTTGGCGAGTTACTTTGGAAGGGAACTAGTCTGGCTGGCGAAAAAAATATGAATTTCGAGCCCTGGAAGGTGTCTCTGCTTTGTCACAGTTAGAGGTAAAGCCATCAAGTTTTCCCAACACCTTCAGGACAGAGTTGACGACACACTGCGATTTTTCACTACCATGACAAGCTGCTGACACTGGAGACTCCTTCCATAAATGTTACGTGTACAGAGAACTTTTAATCGGTCTATGTGGAGCATCAATTGTATGAGTCCCTGTGAACAAGCTGTTACTATGGAAACAATGTATTAGGAGCTCGTTAATATAAACCTGTAATTGAGCTGCTGCTCTAGAAAGTGGATTGGGGTTTAGTTTACGTACCGATGGCTCTTGATACAGACAAGCTGCCATTCACTCGCCACGTCCCGAACCAAATCACGCACCCACCGAGAGCTTCGATCCGTCGCTTCTCATCCTACACACACACACACACACACACACTTCAGTCAAAAATATCCATCAGCAAAAAAATTACCCAAGACCGCTGCAGTCCACCTCAGATGTGTTTATAGTGATGTTCCAATTTTTAATGAGATGGAAGAAATTTACGTTTCATCAGCATCTTGCAGGCTGTTTTACTCAACTGTTACTAGGACTGTAATAATCACTTAATTGCTTGTGAAAAATAATCTAAACTTTTTTGTAATTATGACCGGATCAACATGGGAGTGTGTTATCTTTTCAGTCTAATTCATTGTTTGAAGCAAGAGGAGTGTATAAAAATTAGTAGTTGTGTAAAGGTGATGCATGCACACAGGTCCACAAGAAAGGTGTTCTGAAACTAGAGAAATCTCACTAAACTGTACCTAAATGAAATTATATTCACCAGTTGCAGACACTTTAACATAATGGATAAAAACAACACACAGTAAAAACACATCCAGGCGGAGTGTGTGTGTGTGTGTGTGTGTGTGTGTGTGTGTGTGTGTGTCTCTCTCTCACCTCTCGATCTGGTTTGTGGGGTTTCATCAGTTCCACTGGTTGTCCTTTTTTCACCAGCATGACCTGCGAGTCTCCAAGCCAGGCAACATACAGAGTCCGGCCTCGGAGGAAGGTCACGACCCCAGTGGTGCCACAGCGCAGGTTCTATCACACCCAAACAGGTTTGAGAGCGTCAGGCCACAGTGTTCAAAGCTCAGGAGCCCTGAGTATAAGACACCTTGAGTATCCATCTAATCTAGCGTGAGGAAACGTGTACACACACACCTCTCGTGACGCTTTCTGTACAAAGCGCTCATCAGTGAGTTTGAAGGCTCGGCACAGAGCTTCTGCGGGGTCCTGGCTGAACATCTCCTGCCTCACCAGGTTGACATGGAGGTGATTTGCAGCGTAGGTTGCAGCGTCGACGCCACCGTGACCATCGAACACGGCAAAGAACGCCTGCTCCTCCTGATCCTGCGAACACACACTGCTGTTATATCGCCTTTCTGGAACATGACACTATGGGTTCCGACCTACGCATGCCTCAGTATGTTAAAAACATCTAAATTGCTTTTCTGATTGCAAATCTCGAGTCAGCCACACATTTGGCACCGCCTCCTCAAACCCCAAGCTAGATGTTTACGAACATGAAATTGACCCATCAGTCCAAATGAAAAGGGGCATGGTCTCTATGCCTTGTCAGTTTTTACTGAGATGGGTGTGGCCTCTCACGCCTAAAAAACAAAACAAAACACATTCTCTGCCATCAAACTGTTTATTCAATTCTCTATCCCACTAAATCCATCTTTAATCCGATGTTTAACCAATTACATCATCAAGGAGTTGTGTTATTGTCTGTTAAGGATGATATGCTTCAGTTTTTCAATAAACAGTGAGTAAAGAGACGCTTCTGTAACTAATTAAGCTGCAGCACGACCCCTGGGTGTAATTCATCTGCAGCACTCAGTGCACTTTAAACCATTTTAATCCTCACACAACCTGAGAAGGGGACACACACTAACTCTAGTGGCTCCTATTCTCTTATTATAACACACTAAATGAAATGTTTTGATGAGAGAGTAAATAAAGCACTCTGCGTTCTCGGCTTTAAATCAGGTTTAATTATGAGCAGATTAAGAGTCGTTATGTGGCTTTAGAGGGAAACGTGATGAGGGTGAATAATCACTTCACTCTTCAGGAACAAGCAAGTGCCAACACCACAGGCAACAATTCACAACTAATACTTAACCAGTAAACAAAAGGCCCAGTGCAAAAGTCTGCACACCCTTCGGCTACATCTCGTATGATTGGGACACCGATCATTCACTTATCTGCTCGAAAGTCCAGATGCATCCGAAGAAATTACATCGTATTAAACATCCTGCCAAACCTCGCATTAATACTACTGTCATTGAGGAGAGACTCTCACTCTTCAAGGCTATTCTGAGCGCTAAACTTGAACCTTGATACCCATGACCACTGGCAACATATCAGGGACACAACTCCTGCAGCAGCACTTCAGGCTTTCGGCAAGAAGGAACCCAAAAGCCAAGGTTGGTTCAACGCAAATATCACCATTCTCCAACCACTAATTGAAGAAAAGAGGAATGCCATGCAGAACTACCAGCGTAACCCTTCAAGCTCCTTAGACGCTCTCCGCCAGGCCAGGAAACACACGAAAGCTGAGTGCAAAAACTGTACCAACAGCTTCTGGATGGGTCTCTGCTCTGAGATCCAATCAGCTGCTGATAATGGTAATTATCAGAGGCACGTTCAAGGGCATCAAGAAAGCAATCGGACCTACACAGTCTAAGTGCACCACATTGAAGGCATCAAGCGGGGAAATCGTCAGTGACCAGTCCAAAAGTGATGGAGTGCTGGGTAGAGCACTATAATGAGCTCTATGGTGGTATAAGTTTTGTCTCTCTCTCTGTTCTCGGTAAGATTGAAAGACTTCCCACAAAGCCTTGATGCTGTTCCAACTAAAGATGAACTCTCCAAGGCAATCATGGAGTCCTCATCTGGCAAGGCTCCTGGACAGGACGGCATCCCAATAGAAGTTTTCAAATGTGGTGGAAGCCAGCTGCTTTACAAGTGTTGGGAACAAGGTTCTGTCCCACAGGAGATGAAAGACTCAACCACCATCACTCTGTATAAGAAGGGTGACTGTAGCGACTATAATAACTAACGGGGTAGCACTCCATCACCTACAACCACTTGCTGAGCAGGTGTACCCTGAATCCCAATGTGGTTTCTGCTCCAAACGTTCTACAGTGGATATGATCTCACTGAAGCAACTCTAAGAAAAGTGCAGAGAACAGCAGCCACTTTTCATTGCATTCATCAATCTAACAAAGGCCTTTGACCGGGTCAGTAGAGATGGCCTCTTTCAGATATTAACTTTGATCAGTTGCCCTCCAAAACTCCTGAGATTCATTCAAATCATTTCATGATGGTACACGGGGGACGGTACAATATAATGGCAACATGTCTATGGCATTTGATATCAATAGTGGCGTGAAGCAGGGTTGCGTACTGGCACCAGTACTGTTCAACATCTTCCTTTCAGTCCTCCTCAAACATGCATTCAGGTCTTGTGACAAACGAATCCTGCTGCGTACTCAAACTGATGGAAATCTCTTCAACCTTGCATGTCTTTGAACAAAGACAAAAGTTCGCAAAGTAACCCTTCGCGACTTCCTCTTTGCTGATGATACTGCCCTTGTTGCACACAATGAGGTAGACCTTCAGCACCTTGACCGGTTCTCCAATGCATGCAATGATTTCAGCCTCAGCATCAGCTTGAAGACAAAAGTTATGTGTCAAGGTTCCGAAGCTACGCCTATCCATACCATCAAAAACTACACCTCGGATGCCATCCCACAGTTTACCTATCTTGGCTCTACTATCTCAGACAATGCCTCTCTTGATGTGGAGATTGGGAAGGCTGCAAACATGGACAAGCTCTCATCTCAAGTGTGGGAGAACAAGAAACTTGCCACCCAGACCAAAATTGCTGTGTATCATGCCTGCATTGGGAGTACTCTACTTTACGGAAGTGAGTCTTGGACCACCTATGCTAGGCAGGAAAAACGATTACGTATCTTCCACATGAGATGCCTTTGTCGCGTTCTGTCCAGCCTATAGGCAAATAAGGTCTCCAACAGCAGTGTTCTTGAAAGAGCAGGCATTCCGTCCATGTACACCCTCCTTAGGCATCGCAGACTGAGGTGGCTGGGCCATGTTTGTCATATGGAAGACGGTCGAATCCCCAAGGACCTCTTGTACAGGGAGCTGGAACGGGGGTTGAGACCTGTCGGCCGACCTCAGTTATGTTTCAAGGATGTCTGCAAGAGAGACATGCTCGAAATTGATTTACCACCTGCAACTTGGAAATCTCTCGCTCTGAATTGATGCGAATGGAAGACTGTATAATCAGGCACTTGAAGCAGGCGAGCGCAAGGCTAATACTGGAGCGGCACCAGCATTATCGGCATTTATTTGGGAGATCTGCGGCCGTATCTGCCTCTTAAGAATTGGCCTGGTCAGCCACCAAAGAAAGTGTTTCCAAACACGCCAAGTCATGGACCACATCCGACGACTGTCTACAGATGGATTTCTCCTTTTCATTAACACGAATATCAAAAGCGATCATTAACAAATCAAAAGAATACTGGATCAAAAGTTTGTACCCCCTTTCTGGATAAAATTCACTTGTTCAACTTTTACCTTTAAATCCTGAGAGCAGCTTCTGCATCCTCATTCTCAGTCTGTCTGTCGGAGTAGTGGGTTATGAAAGTGCTCTCTCTTTTGCTGCAGCTCATGTTTCGTCTGGAGAGCGAGTTTCTACTCTAGCTCCAGTAAAAGCTCTTCATTTATCAGCAGCACTAAAATAAGCCAGTCGTTTACATACAAATGCTTTATTGATTCAATTCAGAGCTATTAAAGCTGAACACTGAGCTTTATCAGATGATCATACGCTCGGTGTCAGGGTTTTGAGAAATACGCCTGAAGTTCAGCCAAACTTTCATATGAAGCAGTAAATCTCTCCTGGCCCGTAGATAGCTTTTTTTTTTTAAAAACACCAGTAACGTAATAGCTGGTAATTTACTAGTTGTTCACCACTCATGAATGTGGGAACAGTAGTCGAGCTGTGTTCTTAACCAACGTCCGGGTCAGCTGAGCTGTAAAAGTACAGGCGCAGGTAAAAGTGGTGATTCTGATGGATCTGAATGTGACGCTTGTGTAGGTTCCTTTGTGGTAAAAACATTGAAAGTTTTTGTGTGGCGTCACACAATGTCCTTTATTCTTGATCAGCTGATTTAAGAACCATCATAATTGGTTTTAGTGTTGTGCAGACTTTTCGGATCGTGTGTGTGTGTGTGTGTGTGGCAGTTACCTGCAGGTTGAAGAGCGTGTTAAAGTCGGGTATGATGACGTGCCTGTCTTCCATCTTGCGGCGCATGTTTTTAATGGCATGGATGGAGGTCTCGTAGTAGGCCTGAGAGCGGCGTCGCGGCGGGAAACCCTTCAGCCACACGCAACATGTCTCACACAGCTTATTGAAGACCAGACGAGCCAATTTCACTGCCTCGATCTCTGTTCAGGAACACACACGCATCAGACATGTTCCAGTTCTACAAAATCTAAAAAGACAGGTCAGGTTTGCGAAAGACCACTGCACAGTTACCAAAGTTCAAAAAAGGCTATGAGAGTGTGCGCGCGCATTCGGTGAAGAATGTGAGAATTGAGGACAGGAGCAAAAGAGGACATCTGTGAAGAGAGACACGCAGAGTGAAGGACTCCCCCCTTCAGTTGCAGTATTTCAAGTACATTTTTATTTTACATTAACAATTTTGTGGTTTATACAGATGAAGCATCCCTCCTGCTCTGTCGGTGCAATCTGTATTTAATCTGTAATGTCAGGTCTGCCCTGCTGAACAGATTGAACTAGACTTCTGTCTGCACGTCCATTCCTTCACCACATGGTGTTTCACACTGAAGTCTACAAGGTGTGCTGCTTTGTGAAATCAGGTTAGCGACAGACACTGGGGACCGAGAGACACAGACAGACCTGCTCTATATAAACAGGACCTCAACTTTAAACTTAAAAACATGCACAATGGGCTAACAGAGTACTACAGTTTTAATGAGTCTTGAATTGAACAGTGTTCAGATTTTAGTGATGAGAAAGTGGACAGGAATGGAGTTAAACTGCTCTTGCCTGATGTGCCTGCCAGTGGGATCAAAAGAATACCATTGACTGACCAATGATGCCAATACAGAGTTCCCCAAAATGTTTATTGCAAAGAGAAAAACATCCACAACTTTGGTTCCTATATCAAAATAATGTACAGGAGTTGCAATGAAATCACATAACCGTACGATATACGTTATTGATGTACAAGAAGGTTACCTAGGCCCCTGGAGCCAGGCAATGAGCTCATTGCTCGATATGTAGATGGCCCAAGTGACCAACTTTCAGCAACAAAGTGATGAGGGAATCGCTTCCTGTGTGTACAGCCCTTTACCAAACGCCAACTCTACTCCCATTATACCAGGTACTGAAGAATGGAGTTTTTGAGGCATTAAACCCCACTGGGATATGAAGGAAGGAAGCTTTGTGTACAGAAGTGTGGAAACTTTTTTTTTTAAAAAGCTCTCCACACATGATCTGTGGATAAAACCCTTGTCCCAAGAGCAGATTCTATCACTTAAGATAAATCCAGCCCTCAGACCATCTGCTGGTGTTACACTCAGCCATGAGCTTTACAAATCCCTGCTGAATTCCACACAATGGTTGGAGTAAGAACCAATTGTGACCCCCCCCCACACACACACACACACACACAGAAGAGGAGTGTAAATCTGAAGGCCACACGTTTGATCTCTAATTCATCTGTCTGGAGCATTTCTCAGTCGTCCCCGCTTCCAATTCCTCTGCCATTTCCATTCGAATATAGAAAGTTAAGAAAGCAATTCAGGCCAGAGTTAAGTTAGTAAGTGACCTGATTCTGCAGTCGAATAGGAGAGAGCGAGTTTAAATTGTGCAGAGTGGCCTACATTCACAGCCGATAGCAGTGCGGAGGCAGCAGGACGGAAGAGTCTCTCCCTGTTTGAGCCTCTCGAAGACCTAAAATCATCGGCTTTTGGGTCACGGGTGTCCTTGGAAATACCCAGAAATGTCAAAGCCAATGTCGAATAAGAACAGCGCTCTCCTAAGGGACTCAGATGCACTTTTAAGCGATGAAGATTGAGTGCTTTTGCAATTCAACTTTGAAGCAGAAATGAATTTTTTTTCTTTTTTACAGTGAAAACGGTGTACATGTTCAACACTATAACTCCATTTCCAGTTGCGTTCAGTTACGTCTAATTCTTTGGGCTGACTGATTCAACACGATTCATGATTCATCTATTTTCAGTTTCACTCAAAACCAATTCACTTCAGCAAGCATTTTATCCTGGTCAGGGCCACGCTGTGAGACAGGAAAACACCCGGAACAGGACGCCAGTCCACCACAGGACACATCGCTACGCACCGTGGGGCAATTGATCTTAGCCAGTCCACTTACCGGCCTGTGTTTTTTTTTTTTAAATAAAATACACTCCCATACCACCCTCAAATCAATTCACAAGGTTTCATTCAGTTGACAGAAACTGGATTCAGCAATTTGCGTCAAACTTCCTAACCGTTGTTCAGCGCCGTTCACAAACATTTGTAAAAATACATATTGACAGAAGAGGGGAAATGGGAGTCACTATCATGGACCGAAATCAAATTATTTTAGCAACAATAGAAATATTCTGTAGTTGGGCGTTTTGAATTTTAGTGAATCTCATCAATTCCAAATTAGTTAAAAAATGTTAAATACTTAGATAAAACATGTGACCATTTACTATGGTCCATCTTTCATGCTAGCTGTTTTTCCATTAACCTGTTTAATGTGCAATTTGAAATGGTGAACTTAAAGAAAGACACACGTGAATTTCGGTGGGGGACCCTCAGGCATCACAAAAAAAAGAAAACGATTTACACTCCTGAGTTGTTTTCCGATGATTTGTTAAAGTGATATTTTGCAAAATTTAAATGGAAACGTTTTCCTCATTTAAGTCACATGACCAGAAGAGCAAATTGAAATGCCGTCTTTCTGGGGGGGGGAGTGTGCTGAGAGAGCTATTGTGTAAGAGGTGAAAACTCAGCTTTAAATCAGATAACATCACACAACAGAAACACAACATTCACAGTCGTTTTAAAAATCACGACAAAACACATTGCTTCTATTGTACGCAAAACTGCAGTGGAAACCCGGCTACTGTTGGGACATTAGCCATGTATGCGAGTTCAGATCCAAACAAATGGACACGCCCTTGCACCGATGCGTGATGTATTCATCTCAACGGGTCCGAGCGGACATGCTGCCTTTGTTTGCAATACTAAATTGAAGCAAAACTGAAATATATATATATTTTTTAAATACAGGTACCTGGGACTTAGGATTTTATTCTAATTTGGAACCAACTTTCAGTTCCTAACCCTATTCTACAGCATTAAGCATCAGAGATCTGGAGATAAAGATGTTTGGTTTGGAGTGAGACACAGTGAAGCGTTACAATATCAGTGTTGTTTAAACAGTGAACACTCACGAGGAATGGTTTCGGTCTCTGTGCCATCCTCTGTGGGCTTGGGGAGGTGACAACTGGAGAGATCAGTCTGTAGAACGCTGTCAGCTGTACCACGAGCCAAACCTGCCGCCAGCGGGAACGGACAGTTACTGTAAAACATGCATACAGAGAGACACAATAATGCAACAGTTTGGATAAAAATGACCTCTCAAATCCAGTAAATCAGCTGAGTGTTCAGTGCATGACGTATTGGAGCTATGAGACTAACGTTGCTGATAATGTTATGACACTTTCTTAGCATATTTTATATTGTGTGTAAACTAGGCTTAACCGTTGCGCTGTGCAATGGCAACTGTATTCCCCGTACACCCTGTCATTTTGAAGGTAAACGGACAAAACCCCACCCGGACAAAACATTTTTGCACAAAAATGTCCATCAGAGTTGAGAATTTCAAGATATTATAGGCGTTGAGCCCGAACCCATATAACTGTGCTGTGAAAGTTTGAAAGAAATCAAATGTCTGCGGACGTGGCGGCGGCGGATGCGCAACCGACGCAAATCCATAGTATCCCCCTACGCCGTACAGGAGATACAATAAGCAAGCAAGCAGCTTTTAGACAAGCAGCTTATGATTCTGAAAGTCCAGGTCCATATAAGTACTGGCACAAAAGGTTATACACTTAGCTTCTTAAAATGACGTACAGTGCTTACCAACCAAAAACACAATGTTCAACTGCCAAAAATGATCCTCTCCAGAAAAAGAATTACGCTCTCACCATTAGCCAGGTAACAACACGGTGCTATTTGTATTCTAGCTACAAATTATTGCCACCAACAGCATTCAGTAGAAAATAAATTTCCATCAAGGTCCTCATTTAGTTCACAAACTGTGCCAAAAAATTGAACTACATTTTTTGATGTTAGTGGCACAAACTTGTGTACCCTGACTGTGAAACACCCCTTCTCTCTTCCACTGTCGGTTACCCTCTTCTCTGTGTATGTTTTTTGTTTTTAACCTTGAGATCACAGTTCATGTTTAGGTTTCTGAGGTCTACCTCGTCTGTATTGCTCATGTTTTAGATAGAAGTCAATGTAATTTGCACTTGCATCCACCTCCTCTCAAATCTGTGCCAGGATAAATGCCCCTAAGCAACCCTGGTCTTTCAAACATGAAAGAAAAAAAAAAAATCAATATTGTTTCTTTTTTTCACATCAGATTTGCAGTTTGCAATGCAAATGTCTTAAAATTGATTACTTTGGACTTTTGTGGAACCACGTGCTACAGCACCACCAACAGTCATCAAACAAATACACAGAATGGTACGATTCACACAGTGACGGTCATGTCAACTGATTATACAGAGTGAAACGGTCCCTGAAGTATTCTGTGTACTGGGGCTAATATTTTTCAGCCCGCTTCAAAACACGTCATCAGCAGTCATACAAGGTGGATTATTTAGCATTATTCCACACACAAATGTCTTTAGAGGGGACACTACAGTGATGTGCAAAAGTTTGGGCACCCCTGGTCAAAATTACCGTTACTGTGAACAGTTAAGCAAGTTGAAGATGAAGAGAACTCCAAAAGGCATAAAGATGAAACACACTTTTCAACATTTTAAGCAATATTGGTGTATTATTTTGGTTTTGTACAATTTTAGAGTGAAAAAAGGAAATGAGTAACTTGCAAAAGTATGGGAACCCTAGGAGATTTAAGCACTCGGATCACTTTGACCAAGGTCTCAGACCTTAATTAGTTTGTTAGGGCTATGGCTTGTTCACACTCATCGTTAGGAAAGGCCAGGTGATGCAAATTTCAAAGCTTTATAAATACCCAGGCTCCTCTAACCTAGTCCCCAAAATCAGCAGCCATGGGTTCTTCTAAGCAGCTTCCTACCACTCTGAAAATGAAAATGGTTGAGGCCCGCAAAGCAGGAGAAGGTTATAAGAAGATAGCAAAACGTTTTCAGGTTGTCATTTCCTCAGTTCGAAATGTAATTACGAAATGGCAGTTAACAGGAACAGTGGAGGTCAAGATAAGGTCCGGAAGACCAGAAAAATTTCAGAGAGAGCTGCTCGTAGGATTGCGAGAACGGCAAATCAGAACCCTCGCCTGACTGCAAAAAACCTTCAGGAAGATTTAGCAGACTCTGGAGTTGTGGTACATTGTTCTGCTGTTCAGCGACACCTGCACAAATATGGCCTTCATGGAAGAGTCATCAGAAGAAAACCTCTCCTGTATCCTCACCACAAAATTCAGCATCAGGAGTTTGCAAAAGAACAAGTCCTGTGGACTGATGAGGTTAAAATGGAAGGAAAGAAAGAAAACACAACTTTATTCATCACGCACTTGTGGAATTTCCTCTCTGCATTTAACCCATCTGAAGCAGTGAACACACACATGAGCACTGAGTACATACACATAGCAGTGGGCAGCCATGCTAACAGCGCCCAGGGAGCTAGGTACCTTGCTCAAGGGCACCTCAGCCCAAGGCCGTTCCATATTAACCTAACTGCATGTCTTTAAACTGGGGGGGAAACCAGAGCACCCGGAGGAAACCCATGCAAACATGAGGAGAACATGCAAACTCCACACAGAAAGGCCCTTGCCGGGTTCTGGGTTCGAACCCAGAACCTTCTTGCTGTGAGGTGACCGTGCTAGCCACTACACCTCCGTGCCGCCCGGAACTCTTTGGCAGCAACAAGCAAAGGTATGTTTGGAGAAAAAAGGGAACAGAATTTCATGAAAAAAAAAACACCTCTCCAACCGTTAAGCATGGGGGTGGATCAATCATGCTTTGGGGTTGTGTTGTAGCCAATGGCATGGGGAACATTTCACAGGTAGAGGGATGAATGGATTCGATGAAATTCCAGCAAATTCTGGAAACAAACATAACCCCATCTGTAAAAAACCTGAAGCTGAAAATAGAACGCCTTCTACAAATGGATAATGATCCTAAACACACCTCAAAATCCACAATAGACTACCTCAAGAGGTGCAAGCTGAAGGT
>JAPEIY010000018.1:3703823-3717899 GCA_026122135.1 Cathorops aguadulce | reverse complement strand
TAGTCAGCTGGGATAGGCTCCAGCTTGCCTGCGACCCTGTAGAACAGGATAAAGTGGCTACAGATAATGAGATGAGAAGAACCAGAAACAAAGTCTCTCAGCATTGGAGCCCTACAAGAGTCTAATCGTATCATAATATAAAAATTCAAAGTCCTAAATATAAAATACAGAAGTAAAATTAAAGTAAAAATAGAAATAATTAAGCGATGCACATACATCATCTCAGGGGGTAGTGGGGGTTGTGTAGCGCAAGCATCACACATCGGAGAAAGTGACATGTGCGAGTACCAATAATTGCAGATTGTTGATAAAATAAGTACTGACTGTAAACAGAGCATTGTGGTATGTTGGTAAACAGTAAAATGTGAAAAGGTACAGGTGAGCCAGTGCAGTGGGGAATACACAGTACCGTGTGGCATGATTAAGTATTAGAGTTAAGAACTCTGATGGCCTGAAAATAAAAACTGTCAAGTCTGGTAGTCTGTGCAGCCATGTTTCTGTATCACCTGCCAGATGACAGGGAAAAATAGCTGTCGTGCTGGGTGACTGGTCCTTAATGATGCTGCATGCCTTCCACAGGCACTGTTGGTGGTAGATGTCCTGAATGGCAGGGAGACTCTTGCCAATGATGTACTCTCTGTAGTGATTTCCAGCTGTAGGCAGAGGAGCTCCCATACCATACTGGAACACAGCCTGTCAGCAAACTCTTGATTGTGCACGTGAAGTAGTTTGAAATGATGTTGCCGTTCATGCCAAACTTCCTCAGCTTCCTCAGGAAGTAGAGCCGCTGGAGAGCTTTCCTGACCAGTGTGTCCGTTGTCCAAGACAGGTCCTCAGGTGATGTTCACACCAAGGAACTTGAAGCTGCCGACCCTTTCAACCTCAGCTTCATTGATGTAGATGGGTCAGTGTGTCCTCCCTTGCCGTCTCCTGTAGTCTATCATCTCCTTACTGTAATTTTACTGACGTTGAAAGAGGTTGTCCTAGCACCAGCTGATTAATGCTTTCACTTCCTCTTTGTATGCCATCTCATCATTGTCTGTAACGAGGCCCAAGATAGTTATGTCGTGAGCAAACTTAATGTTGGGGTTTGGGGTACATGGGGTGTTGAAGCGTAACGCTCTGATGCACCTGCTAGATTTAGAAGGCGTTGTCTAAGTCCTGCTAAGCCTAAACACCCATCACACTCAAGCCAAACTCCACCTCCGTCAATAGGACAGGTGCACCCTGGGGGAGTTTAGTCTTGCGACTTTGCGAGCCAACAGAGTCACTGGCACTGGGATGTAAAGTAGCCTCTTTCATCTCAGTCATAGAGAACTATTCTCAATATTAACATTTAGAAAAGGTAACGAAATCATTTTTTCCCCCTCTCACCTCTTCCACCACTGAGGTTTATTGCCAATTTATTCAATTCTTTGTAATGTATTGTTTGTGTTTGTTATTGCTCCATCCAAATGGGAAATATCAATAATGTCCACACCTTCCGATTAGGGACTTAACGTACAAACGTGTAAATGCGAAAGCAAACTGGCAGACTGTGCGAGAGATTCTAAGAGGTTAGGGCATGATGTAACACGCATGCAAGAAGTCCGTCAGAAGGGGAAAGGGGAAATATGTTTTAAAGATGTTCTAAACGGTTGGCGAGTGATCTATAATGGAATACAGACAGCAAGAGCAGGAGTGGCTGTGGTATTGGCTCCACATGTTATACTGGTAGATACTCAGCACATCATAGAGGGAAGACTTACTGTGACAAAGGTTAAAGTGAAAGGCATAAAACTGGCAATATACAGCTGCTACTGCCCAACTGAGGAACATGAGGATAGCACCAAGGAAACTTTCTACCGAGCACTAAGCAAAGCTATACAAAAGATGAAAAAAGACCACTCATCATATAAAGTCATAGCTGCTGGTGACTTTAATGCTACAATTGGGCATAACTACGATCCCAATACCTGGAAATGTCTAGGCCCCTATCACAATAATAAGAGCAGCTTTAATGGAATGAAACTGATTGAAATAGCAGAGAGTAATGCTTTATGTATTCTAAACACTACCTTTGCAACAAGATCTAATGAACATCTGGACATTCCACTCCAACTTGGGCTACAAACAAAGGCTTGACTATATCCTGGCTGAATGGTTTAAGACTTCAACTAATAACTGCAGATCTTATCCCAAGCAAAGCCAGCCTTTTGAATCCGATCACTGCCTAGTTGTGATGGATGCAAATTTTCCAACTAAAAAAAAAATGGTTAAGAGGATCTTCACCAACAGTAGTAAATGACCTGCAAAGCATTTCCCAGACTTAAGACGTCTTCGAGATGACCCCTTTATTCAAACCCTATATAGTGCTAAACTGGACTCGATACTACCAGTTGACCCACAGCCTTTAACTATAGATCATGTTGAAGAGCTGATGAGTAATTCCATTCAGGAAGCATCAAAAGAAGCAATTCTACAGATAGTGAAAGGGGAAACTGCGAAACCCTGGACAAACCTGGAATACCAAGAGCTCCTGGTGAAACATCATGAGAAAGATGCATCAAAGAAGAAGGCCCTTGCCAAAGAAGTGAGAAAACAGTGCATCAAGTTGAAGAATGAATTATTTGAAGCCAAAGCAAGCCAAATAAACTTGGCCAGTGAACAACGCAATGCTGAAGAAGAATTCCATCAGATGAACTATACATCACTCTCAAAGGAAACACGGCCACTGATTAATTCAAAGAAACTTGATCACTTTTCAAGCCATTTTGCTGATCGCCCATATACACCATATCCGGAACTACAGCGTCCCCAGGACTTCCCATACTTACTGCCACCAGATGACCTCCCCAAGATAGACAAATCTACACCCAGCTGTGAGGAGATTGTAAATACCATCAAAAAATTAAAGAATGGAAAAAGTCAAGGCATCGACAAAGTGTACTCCGAACAGCTGAAATACGCCATGTCTGTGAGATTGATAAATTATATTCTTCTGCAAGTTGGATTGATATGGTCTTGTGCTCAGGTCCCAGCTGCATGGCTCACAGCATCAATAACATGCTTGTACAAAAAAAGGTCTGAAATCACTTCCTGAAAATTATAGAGGCCCAAGTATAATAGCGACGATCTCAAATACTATCAGGGATTATTATTGAGGGACTCAGAGAAACCTACAAGTTGACCCTTCTGCCTTCCCAATTTGGCTACCATACAAAACAGGTCCACGTGCGATGCCATATTTATCTTGCGCCATATCTTACAATCATCCAGAAAGTAAAAAAAAAAAAACGTTATTTGTAGCCTTATTTGACTTGAAGGCAGCATATGATTGGATTCCTAGAGAGGCATTATTCCGCTGCCTAGAAGTACGGCTCAGATGTCCTCACCTTATAACAATTCTGCAGGCTTTATACACCGGTACAAAAGCTTGCATTAAAAGTCTCAAACATTCTTCGAAACACTGGTGGGTTGCCGTTAAGGTGCCTTGGAATCCCCTTCCATCTTTAATGTGTACCTAGACTTTGTGGTTAGAGTTGCACGGCATTAAATATTACAATGCATCCCAAAGGCAGGCTTTAATGTGAACTACATCATTCCAAATGAAGTTTCTCCTAGGGAATATCGAAAGTAGTAGTTCCCACCATGTGGTCACAATCAGATTACTGAACTCTTACATGCGGATGATCAAGCCATATTTGCAAATTCTCTGAAAGAGCTACAGAAAACGTTGGCCATCGACAATAATACTTACAGATGCTTTGGACTTCAAACGTCCTATCAAAACAGACACCATGGTTTTTAATGTAGATGAAGCATTGATGGAAAAGGAAAGTTTGGTTACTATTGGTTCAAAGGTGCTGAAGATCAGAAGTTTCAAATATCTTGGATACACAATAACTATCAATACCCCACAAATCCCTCTACACGAGAATAGGATCCACTTTCCAGAAATGGGAACAGCTGAAACATAACCTAACAGACAAGCGCATTCAACTTTCAACCAGAATTAAAGTTCCTGACAGCATATGCAAGCTCACGATTGCTGTACAGCATTCAAGCATGGGAGTTATCAGAAGAAGAAGAATAAAAAAAAAAAGGAAGTCGTATGGAATGGGTTCCTAAGGAAGATGATTCAAGGAGGTTACAAACGGAAGAATGCCCCGGATCAGAAAAAGAGAAAGATGAATAACATGGCCACTACAGCAGAACCAGTTGGCTGGAGCTTTGAGATATCTAATAGACAACTTCTTGATATCACTAAAACTCTCCCTATCCGTAACTTCTGTGTTAAACAACACATTAAATACCTGGCCCACATATGTAGAATAGACAATGACTCATATCAAAAGCAAATGCTGTTTGGAGACATGCAGGGTAGACTGTGGAACAAGGTCGAGCATGCTCTTGACATCGACAAACAGCAGGCCAGATGAATGATGAACAATTTCTTGCGATTCCTCAAAAAGCGTTTTAAGGAAGAGCGCCCTAAGGCTGTTGCACGGCCACACTAGGGAAACCATGATGATGATGGAGCCGTGTTTAGCAATATAGTCATTAGTGAACAAGGAGTACTGAGCACACAGCTTTGTGGTGAGCCTGTGTTCAGGATCAGCGAGGAGGAAGTGTGGCTACCGATTTTCACCACCTGAGGTCTGCCCATCAAAAAGTCAAAGATCCATCTGCAAATGGACATCCTCGAGTTTTATCTTAAGGCTGTTGCAGAAAATCACTGAACTTTTCAGACTTGAAACAAGGTCTGTTGTCAGGAGTTATCCTTTATGCAAGTCCAAATTTTCTGAAGGTGCTATACAAGCTTGTGATGACTTTCAGATGTTTCAGCTGGTCATTGGTGATGTAACCAAAGAACATCTCCACTGGATGAGATGCTGATATCTGGTTCACAAGCTTTCTTGTTTACATGAACTTGGCGCTCATTGCATTGTGAAATAATTTCACGAATATCATTTTGTAATTGTGGCCAGTAAACAGTGCTGCAGGCATGCTGAAGTGTTTCAGTAAGACCCTGGTGATAATCATGGAGGCAAACAAGAGGTTTCTGGTGTTTATTGGGCGAGTATGGGGAATATCTGGTGTTTATTACTAACACGTATATTTCCAGTTAATCTGCAGGTAGTAGCCAGAAAGAATGTGGTAAATACTTTGTGTTGAATGGATAGATATTGGTAAATATCTGGCACTTATGAACTAAAAGGTATTTTTTTTTAATTGTAAACCAGACTTAATAGAGATGCATGTGGTAAGTGGCATGTGTCTAGTGCATAGGTACAGTATGGGTAAATATTCGGTGTAACCACTGGGAGTAGCAGGGGAGCATAGGGTTGGAGTAAGTAAGTGCTGTTTAATAGGTAGGTTTGGGTAAATATCTGGTGTTTTAAACTTTTTATTTTTAAACTGCAGGTGGTAATGGGGAGACTTGTGGTTGAGTAAGTGGTGGTGCTTTTGGGGTAGATATCTCGTGTTTAATGAGTTATGGTTAAATAACTGGCATTTAATAGCTACTTGTTTTTGTCCACGTAAAATATATGGAGTAAATAATGGGTAAGCATTCAATTAATTAGTAAATACAGGTAAAACATCTGCGCCCTTATTTATCAGTCGAGCATAGAAAACAGTAAAGATCCAAATGTAGAAGTCATCGTATCTCGCCAAATCACAGTGTAAGAATGACCGGGCGTTGATAAATGTGGTGGCTGAAAACCATCATTTAAATAATCATGCCCCTAAATATTCTCAGTTTAGAGGCCACACCCCTAGGCTTTACAATATGGAGAGGTGTAATCCGGCCAAGAGGAGAAAACTTCTCCACCCTTGAAATAGAAGCTCTAAAGTCTCAAGTAAAAGTGAACTAGTGATTTCTATTTAGAAGGCTGAAAATTAGCATCATAGAAAGTTTAGGAAAATGCAGTATGGAAAGAAATCACTGTTGCAGTGTTCCACAAACTCGAGCTGTACACAAGCCGATAGCCGATGAGGCGCTACAAGCCATATACGACGAGATTGAGTGGAATAGCTGTTTTATTCTATCTACATTTCACTGGATATGAGCAACACATTCCGATTGGCTACTCTATTACTAGGCTATAGGTTCATATACCGTGAGTAGAGAAAAACAAAATGGTGGAGCATGTTGCTGAACCAGCTGAGGACGAAATAAAATACAAAAATAAATAAAAATATGGAATACAGGTATTTGATGACAAGAATGTATTTTTACAAGAATTACTACTAGCATTACTACTAGAATTACTACTAGCATTTTTCACAAATTGCTACTGTCATCATTTTCCAGTTTGTTTACATTCTAAGCTGAAATTATTTTGGCAGACATTTTGTATAAAGTTATTTCTTGAATATGCAAAAAGTAAAAATAAAAATGCTCAGTTTCTGAAAATCCAGTGAATGTGGATAGAACAATATAGTTATTCCACTCAATCTCGTCGTACATGGCTTATAGCTGCTATCAGCTCATGTACAACTATTTTGTGGAATAATTTAAAATATCACATCTTTACATGTAGATGAAGAAGAAAAAGGGTCAGAGCTCAAACGTGCCACCAAAAATTATATGGTTGTGGAGTTTACTCACTCATTTTAGTGATGTTTCAGATCAGTCAGAGCTAGATACAAGTGGTGCTCAGACTTCGGTTCGACAAACCAGTCAAGAGCTGCCCCAGAGAGCCAGACAACCATGAACCAAGGTGTGTGTGTGTGTGTGTGTGTGTGTGTGTGTGTGTGTTTCTGTATCCCAGTTTTCTGCTATAATGTTAGTTTCCTAAATGGAGGGCCCTGGTGTTTAATTAGGGGGCCAAGCTAATTATTATCATTTGAGTGTTTTTGTCCACCGGTTGTGGTGTAGCTCCGGACCCAGTTTTGGGCGTCAGTTCCCTCCAGGCCTTGGTTCGCTGTGGGTGATGCCTGTGCTCCTAGCAATGAACTGCAGTGAGCTCATTGCTTATTTTAACATCATGGTTGTCCAGCGCTCTGTGCTTTAGTGCTTGGCATGATGTTCTGCAGGATGTTGCTTGGTGGCGTCGCGGCAGCTGTGCAGGCGGTTTGGGATGTACTGGCAGTCTGCACGGTGGTGCTTCTGTGCTCACTTTGTGGATGTTCCGAGTGATATCCCCGACGGCGGCGCAGCAGCTGTGCTGGTGGTGTGGTACTTGTTTTCGTGCGCCTTTTGGTGGGACTGTGGCTGCGACACCATTGGAATGACATCCTGACCTCTATTTGGTGGACTTTACTTATTCCCTATAACTGTAAAGAGACCTTGGGTTTTGAGAAAGGTGCTATATAAATTGAAATAATAATTATTAATCAGATTTAAGACTCTTCCAATTAGGTGAAAATTAAAAATAAAACATTTCGTTCACACACAAACACAGAGTTAAATGGATATGCGGGCGATTCTGAGATTGCAATAACCTCGAAATCGGTGTCGAAACAAAAGGATAAAGATAAATGCGCATGGCGTGTGTGTGTGTGTGTGTGTGTTCGACAGCATCCTCTCAGAAGCAGCTGCTCTACTATGGCTGAAGAGGTTTTTGTGCTCTAATGTGATGCCAAATAGGCTCTTTGCCAATTTAAAACAGGATTGTCTTATCTACAAAGCTCCCGTCCGTCTAACAGATCCACCATCAGGTCCACGCAGGAAAAGCCTCCAGGTGTCAGACTGGAAAAGAGAGCGATTTACTGATTAGATGTGATCCACGCTGTGCGAGTGTATTCGATTTTTCTGCGGAGTGTTTTTAAAAAAAAAAAAAAGGACTGCGTTTGTAAATCAGGATGATTTCCAGCATGTGAAAGCAAACACCAGGCTCCATTCCCTTTCAGCTTCTATGATTTCGATTACATTTCTGTTCCTGTAAACTCTAAAATTAACCCACACTGTCTGCAGCTTTACACAAAAGGGTTTCCACGTTATTCCTCGACTCCAGGAACAAGCACACGGTGATTGTACTGATGAACCTCTATGTTTATTTAAAACCTGTGCAGAGGTACGGCCAGGGGGAAACGGAACCCTTTTCACTTCCTGTTCCCTCACACTAATTCTCCTTCCAGCAAGAGAAAATCCACCATAACAGCAAGCACACTCCCATATAAACAACAATCACCTTTTATTTTTACACCACACATAGAGGACAGTTAGGGATCAAACACGTCCCAAACTAACGTCTCCGCTCACATCTGTGTCGCAATGGAAGGACGTGATGGAGGGATGAAAAAGAAAGACGCGACAGAGACGTGATGATGATGGAGACACGATGGAGGGACAGGAAGGAGGGATGCGCAAGAGGGGGATGAAGGAGGGACACGACGGAGATGTGAAAGATGGAGGTGTGACACTTCCTCAGTGAGGGGATTACATCTGTGTGAGACAGAGGGCTTTAATGAGCTTTCGCAGAGCTTTCCGTTCTCGATTAGTGCGTGTCAGGACTCCCCATGGCTCACAGCGTGAGGGGGAAAAACAGCCCCCATCATTCGTTTGTTCCCTCCCTCCATTTGGAGCATGACACATCCGGATCTCCTTCTGCCATGTGAATCACACTGAATCACTAATGCCTCGGAATCATCCGAGTCGCTTCATTCCATCTGAATCCCAGGTTCAACTGCTATCACAGTGTAAATACCGTCTCTCACACACACCTCACCGCCCATTACTCTCGTCTTCATACTACTAACGCCTTTCGAAGCACTTAACCCTTCATCCAGCTCCTACACACTAAACAGCACAAGACCCTCCAACGCAGATACAGAGGGAGATTACAGATGGAGGTACGAGGGTTAAGAAGGTCCAAATATCTTCCTATTTGACTCAACACACTATGTAGCGTGTAGGGGGGGGCATTTCTTTCACTCGTTATGTTGTGCACTTGTAGAGCAGGAACTGAATCTCAAACTGGCCTCCAGTTAATAAGACTGTCATAAGCAGTTATAACCTTCACAAGACCGTCCTGTGACTGAGCACTTCATTAAACCTTCCGTTTCATTTCTTCCATCACCATAAAACTCAAATCCCACACACACCCCAACACCACGTACAGACAAGCGTGTCTCATCTCTCTGCACCTTGACACACACACAGCTAGAGAACAAAGGGGATCTCCACCTCTCTCTCCTGCTCTATTATTAGATCTTCAACCCGGAGACAAAATAATCACACGTTGAGCTGCATCAGCACAGGCAGAGTGGGAGACGAGCAGAAAAACCCCTCGTTACGCCCTCGCCTCCGACAAGAACCCCACCAACACCAGACTTCTGTGTCTCAGCCCCAGAACACGAACCACGGTTTCAACAATAAAACATGATTCTAATGCTCCATTTCACTGATCAGATCTCACACACACAAGCAGGAGATTCACCTACAACACATCTCCGGATAACGCCATTCCACACTGCTCACAACGGCTGTGTCCCAATTGCACTCATACTGACTATATAAGGTGTAGAGCATTTATATAAGCACCAAGGAGCCAAAAATTCACTTACAGTGCACTACATAGGGTGTAGTGCACTTATAGTATATGGAGCAGGGGGCTGAATCCCAAATCACTCCTGATTACACTTTTAGTCAACATCATTAAAGGGTATCGTGTACCTACAGTATATAGAGCATACTGAAAAGCATCCCAAATTACTTAAAGAGCACTAAATAAGGACTAGTGCACGCTTATATTATTTTATATACATGTATATATCGCAAGATACCAAATCACTCCCTACTGCACCAATAGTGCACTCAATAGGATGCAGTGTATTGATATCAGGAAAAGTGCAGCACGCCCGAAATCACTCCCTATTGCACATACAGCGCACTATGTAGGGCATAGGGCTCTTATATGGAAGGAGAATCCCAAATGTTTCCCCAATTACCTGCATTACAGGGTACAGGAGCAATTATTTTTACAAAATATGTAGTGTACTTACATAGGGAGTAAAAAGATGACGGTCTGAGGGTTTAGGGAACCCAACATACAATATACTAGGAAGCCACTAGTAATTAAAAAGCCACAAAATGGCTGCTCATTTCACATAGAGTGCCCTACATCGAGTAGGGAAGTGGTTACTTCCCGTGTGAAGTACTGTAGTGCCAATACAGGAAGTAGGGACCTGAATCTGAAAAAAAGTGGAAATTTCAATAATCCATTCCCAACGTAGCATACTTAGTTACAGATCAGGGAGCCAAATCCCAAATGATTCCAAGTATGATGTGCATCATGGACACGCCATTATTTTAGATCAGGGAGCCAAATCACAAATGATTCCAAGTATGACATGCATCATGGACACGCCATTATTTTACACCTAACAGGGGAGAGAGAGAGAGAGAGAGAGAGATGTTCCTGCTGTGTATATATTAAATAGTGAGTAGGGAGCTGGAGAATATGGAGTTCTAAGTAGTTCCCTAATGGACATGTAATGCACTAAATGGGGGAACACTTCCATGGAGAGAAGCGAGCTGAATGCCTTGATGATTAAGTGCACCAACTATCGTGGCAAGCCCGCCTATATTGTACACGTCACACTGTATAATTGTGGGTCAGGCATCATTATTTCTAATGGAGTGCACTTATTTCCAATAAAGGGAGCAAGGAGCCATTTGGAATCCAGCCACAGAAAAGCAGGAGGCTTCTGGTGAGTGTGTGTGTGTTCCCGCATGAGAAGCAGAGCGCACCAACACTGCAGACATCTTGAAGAAGAGGTAACTATCTCTCCCTCTCTCTCTCACACATTAAGCGACAATTTAACAGGAATGCTGCACGTCCTCTCCATTATACCACTCCACATCATCTCACACACACAGAACCAAGAGTGCAGTTATTCTGCGTGCGTGCATTCATTCTCTCTCTCTCTCTCTCTCTACCCCCCCCATCTCATACTCACTCCGGAAGCTTCCTGATGGATGATGGTTTGAGGAGGAGGAGGAGGAGAAGGGGGAGGGAGGCGACTGCAGTAGTGACGCTGTGCAACGCAAAAACTGGGGATTTACCACTAGGGCACCTCGAGTCATGGACACAGAAGGGGGAACGCGCCTCAACACACCGAGCTCACCACTTTTCAAAAGCACAAGAACACACGCACACGAGCCTGACGCACGCACTGTACACATGAAAAAGATGCCACAATATAAAATCACCACTTGATGTACAATTATGCACTTGTCTTGGTGCCACAGTGAGAACAAGAGCAAACGATTCTGAAATTATCGAGGGCACCACTTCCATCCACTGGGACATTTTTTTTTTCTGCTTTATTCCTCACTCCGTGCGGTCCTGAACAGACACTCGAACCTTCTTTTAACGGCACGATACAAACTCAGTTTTGATCAATCTGTTCATGGGAACATTTCCATCAAGTAGGAAAGGTCGTTACAACAGATTTACAGTCCAGTCATGTACCGTAAACAGCGTTTAGGATAAACCTTTAAAAAAAAACACAGAAACAAGTAGTCCAGATCTCTTTCAAGGTCATAAGATTATGAATTATAATTTATTTAAGATAATTAAAGAAATTAAAAGACAAATCAATCAATACAGAACATGAGGTTCAAAGCATCACACTTAAGATTATTAGTAGTAGTACAGGAGTAAATAATATTAGCTCACACTTCGAGGTACCAAATGGTACTTTTGCTCGTCACTGTTGCGGTACCAGAAAGGGGATTCGGGTCATAGCTGGAAACCTTTACATATATTTTCAGGGACAGATTTGGAGCCATGAAAGAATGCTCTAGATCAGTTGACAGGTGGAATAATATATTTAAAAAAAAAAACACTAAAGGTAGAAGAAGATGGAATGCAGTAAATACAGTTTGTAGACTTTATTTCTAACACTGATGACACTGCATGATGATATTTCAGTTTAAAGAAGAAAAAAAAAAAAGTTGGAGTTAGATTGTGAATAAAGTGAGCAGAACCCTTTGGAAAGATGAAGCTTCTACTAAAACACTTCCCTATGTAAGGCTATGGAGAGATTATTATTAATAATAATCTCCTCCTCCAGTTCTCCAGACTACTTTATATAGTTTAATTAATTAGTGTGCTGTTAAGTGGGCTCGGGAGCGCGAAAGGCATGCTGGGTACTTAACTATTTGCACAGGTGCTGCAGACACAGGTCGAGACATTCCCCCTCCACCTCGTCCTCCACCACCGAGTCCGACAAAGGGCGCGCGGGCACAGGTGAGTCCTCGCGCAGCGGCGGCCGCATCTCCCGCAGGAAGAGCTCCAGGAAGCGGCGGTAAGCTTTCTCCTCGCTGCCACAGCCCGCCATCGCTCCTTCTCATTCCCGGAGAGACACGACACAGACGGAGAAGAAAGAAGAAGAAGAGGAGGAGGATCTGCTGGCTTGAGTCATGAGCAAGCTGCAGGTGCGCGCGTGAACGCGAGAGCGCGTTAACGAGCAGCGGTGACGTCAGATACGATGGGGCGGGGCTAAACAGAAAATAGAAAGAGTACGTTGTCCATTGGGGTGACTACGTCATCCGGTTTCTTTGGAATGAATGAATGAGTGAGTGAATGAGGAGCTGAATGGACGGACTCCGTGCTCCAGTTCTTAACTACTTCACAAACCGGATTACTACATGTTTCGACTCATCAAATGTTTAAATTGTTTGAGGATTTTTTTTTCGGAAGTGTAAACGTCTTAACCTTACTCCAGTTTCGTTAAAGCATCGCGGGGTTCATTTGAACCAATCAGATGTCGCCTTCACATCCGGGTCTTAGCCCAGCCTTCTCTCAGCGAGCTAGGCTAAATAATAAAGGCGAGGAATACACTGGAGCTCGCTAACTGTCTAAACAAAGAAAACTCAATTTACAACACTAACAAAGCAAAAAGGTTGTTTTTATTTTTTTTTAATGTCGCTGTGTGAGAAAATAAACTAGCTTGCTAGTTAGCGAACATTAGCTAGATGCTAACCCGAGCTAGGCTAAGCTTAAGACGCGAGTGCTCATGGGACATGGAGTTTTTGTTTTACAATAAACTATTCAATCATTGTTCATAAAGAAGATACAACAAAAATATATAAAATTAAAAAAAAAAACGACCGGAAAGTTTAAATATGCAGAAGTGTTAAAATATGAATTATGAGAAATAAATTGAGGGACTTTACTTCCGGCGCCGGAATGACGTAGAACCCGAGTAGTCTCGACGCGCGTGCACGTAAGAGACACTATTTTAAAACGCGCTCGAAGTGTGGAGTGAATAGATAGTGTGTTTGGCCTGAGTCAGGAATGACGTCACTATTGAAATGACTTCATTTAGGACAATTTATGAATAAAAACAGACACTAAACATTATACTTGCTGTGATATTGGTCTACGCTATTAACTATACACAGGTCACTCTGGAGTCTGTTGCCCTGCACAAAGTTTTGGCACCCCTGTACTCTGCTTGTCAGGAATAATAAACATGCAGGTGAAAAATGAGTCAAAGCAAGGATGTCATTTACAGCAGCAGGACACTCGGTGTCTCAGATGTTCCTTTTTCTTGCTGATCTGACTTCCTTTCCCTTCCAGCTCACTAATGGCATTTCACAAGAATCCGAGGGACGGAAATCCATCAGCTAATTGGCCTGGAAGGAGTGATGCTTCGAGTCCTGTGAGGCTTTTAATGAAAATGAGCAGTGAAAAGCTCCCTGATTCCCCAAAGAGGCTCAAGGAATTCATGATCATCACCATAAACCTGTGCTCTGTAGTGAAGCAAGAGTGTATATAGGACATCCGAGGAGCACCAGTGGGTAAAAATAACTGCTGCACATTTCAGAGGCTGAGACTGAACTCTTCTGCTCTCTCTCTCTCTCTAATGATCAGTAAGCAAGATTTATTTATTAAAGCAACTTACAATGGCTGAAGTGCTGTACAGAGAATGAAACCAGAAGAGAAATGAAAATAACATCTGAGAACAGAATTTAGGGGGCGGCACAGTGGTGTCGTGGTTGGCGCTGTCACCCCACAGCAAGAAGGTCCGGGTTCGAGCCCCGTGGCTGGTGAGGGCTTTTCTGTGTGGAGTTTGCATGTTCTCCCCGTGTCCACGTGGGTTTTCTCCGGGTGCTCCGGTTTCCCCCACAGTCCA
>JAPEIY010000018.1:3201067-3213739 GCA_026122135.1 Cathorops aguadulce | reverse complement strand
CAGATGGGTTAAATGCAGAGGATGAATTTCACTGTGCTTGAAGTGTGCATGTGACGAATAATAAAGGTTTCTTTCTTCTACTAAGAAAGTTTAGAGTGTGTCATTAGTTTCTCTCGAAACTAATGACACTCACTATATGCCTTTGGTTCCAACTGAACCCTTTTCAAGTTCTGAACCAATTTATTTTTGGCTAAAGTGCTCCAAAAGGTTTAAAGTTTGGTGTACAAAACAGAATAGCTCCCTGTTGGTGGAAAAGGGAGGAGCGACCACAATTTTTTTTTTTCGCCATCTTGATAAAACATGAGCAAAATCAGAAATCTACACACAGCCAACATTAAAATGCAAGATGCAATGACTTTAGAAGTAAATTTATAAAAAGTAAGCAAAGCAGATGTGTTCTGCCTGACATAATTTTTTCCTGCAAATGGAACATTTCAACAAAAACAACCCCAACTATCGCTACATAACATTCGGCTCTCATACTTGTCGAAATGCAGAACGGGTTCTCAAAAGGAGTCAAGGCAGGACTTGCTCTACATCGGACCTGGAACCATCATCCTGGTGGAAAAGGGCAATCAGAGAACCTTCTGTCTTACACATTTGAGTGCTCTCATGCTTGAACATACCCCATACTGTTTGTTAGGTCCCTTTTATTTCCTGTTAATTTTTCACATTTTTTGCACTATTCGTTTATTTTCACATATTTAGTGCATGGTTTAACCCCCACACACTTTTCATCACATGCTATTCACATGACGTCACATCCGCCTACCTGTGCTGAAATGCACCTTGACTTTTTTTAATCACGTGACTCACGTTAACGTTCGTAAACCACCGCACTCGGCGTGAAAAGCGCGCGCATGGCAACGTCCGCGTGCACGCTCGCACCAACAGATAGTGCGCTGAGTGCGCGCGCGGTCGTCATGGTGACCCTCTCCAACCTGCAGCTTCCCCGGATGACGAGTGACGTCAGCGCGCAGTGTCTCCTCTTTTTTTTTTTGTTCTCTTAATCCGAGAGCATCCATTTTTTATGTACGCAGGCTGCTCAGTGACGGAGCGCGCGCACGCTGAACCTGCTCACTTTTATTAAAACCAAGAATAATAAAAATAAATAAATAAACAGTGTGGGGGGGGAAAAAAACCCAGCGTGCGTGTGCGCGTGTTTGCGAGAAGAAACGCGCGCGTCCTTATAATAAATAACCCGAAAGAAGAAAAAAAAACGCCATCGTGTCGTTCGCACCACCTTTCTGTCGGATCTGTGTGTGCACGCGCCAACACTAAAGAGAAATGTGAGTATGGAGTCATTTACAGCATGTCTGCTTTTTATTTTTATTTATTTATTTCGGGTTGGGATGAGTGAGCTCGTGCGCGGATGCTTATTTCTAGAAGGTGCTCTGGGGAGACAGAGGCTTCAGAGAAAAAAACAAAATAAATATTAATATCAACTTAAAGGCTTTTTAAAACCACAAATAAGGAATATCTTTTCTAAAGGATTTGTCTGGAGGCTGGATGTTTGTCCTTGTGTTTAATTTCTAAATACAGCCTCAGATGATGTTTACTCATCATTTCTAGTAGTCAAAATAATAATTAAAAAAAAATCAGACATATACTTAAAATACATGGCCATCACAGTATCTATCAGACCTTCCAGCCTGGTTATTTTTGTCAAAGCAAATTATTTCCAGCATATTTTATTGTTTATTATTTATTATAATGATGGCAGACATGGCTGAAACACACCTAGGCTCTGGATCAGACTGGATTTTTTGGAAATTTGGTGGATTGTTATTTAATTTTTGGATATTTTCTCATACATGACTTTGAGGAACATGCTGTAAAGGTTTGCATGCTTATCCGATCTTTCTATAATAGTGGATGATCCTTTAATATGGCTTCAATCCTGGGTTAAATCTGCATTATGACCTGCTTGATCACCTGTCAATCATACAACAATACAATAGTCTTTCTTTCTTTCTTTCTTTCTTTCTTTCTTAATGTAGTTATGATCCTCGGTGGTGGTGGGGTGGGGAGGGGAGTGGGGTGTTGGGAGGGTCATATTGCTCTTGTACCTATGAAGTAAAACAGGACAATCCATCACACACTCTAAAAAACAAAACAAAACTATTTCTCGAATAATATTGGTTTAGGTTTCTCGTGTCTCCATATTAATTCTTTATTGAGGAGCTCCTGTCGTTCTGCTCCTGCATGGAGGCTGTAACCAAATGGCTGGCACTAACATGTCTCCTGCGCAAGATGGCCGAGCCCCAGCCTCCTCCGTGCTGAGCGAGCTGTGAACGCTGCAACAGCAGATTACCTCAAAATCCTGATCACAGCCCTTACGGTTACAGTGTCGAGGAAAACAAAGGCCTCGTTTAACATCTTCCAAATGACCAGAGCACTGAGAATCAATCATTAGTTGTTGTTGTTGTTGTTGGTGGTGGTAGTGGTGTTATTTGCTGGTGAGATAGAAGAATGTCTTTATTTATCTAATTCTTTATTCTTTTTATCAAATGGAGGATGTTGTCTGGCAAATTTTGGGAAGATCTGATCATGTGATAAACAAAAAAATGTGTAGATAGTACCATGTTGTTAAATATGTACTAATAATATACAGTATCATGACGAGTAAATGAGCCAATCCTGAAATATGAAATTGTGTGAGATTATAGATTTAAAAGAAAAACATAACGATAGAGTTTTACAAGTTGGCTCTTGTACACAGATTGATATTTTCTGGAAGTATTTCAGCCCTATTTTTAAAATCGTATTTAAACAAATGTACTCTCAGGTTGGTTCGAGGTTTTGGGGATGATTCAGGCATTTTGACTGATCATTTTGAGCAAGGATAATAAGGCCCGCATGATACTTCGAATAAAGCCATTTGATGTAAAAGATATTATTCAAAATAAAGCTCTCTGATGTGTGATCTAAGCTACAGATCCTCTGAAAGACTTCTTACATGCTGTAATATGCAAGTTTTGGATGCTTGATCGTTGTGGTTTTGAAGCTTCTCTTACATTTCATTTCTTCTGGATTGGGAAAAGCCTTTGAAAGACAGTCCATCTGAACACTGTATGTTCTGAAATTTAACTTTTCAAACACATTTTTTTAGTTGACCTGTTTTCATTTGGCCATAAATGCACATCAGTTTGCTAACTTCCTGGGCATGTGATATTTATTTCCGCACAATCGCACTTGTTCATCACAGATTTATATAGTGTCAATGATTTTTTTTAATGCTATTTTTAATTTATTTGTTTAAAAATTTGGAGCTTTGGGACAACGGATACTGTTTAATCCCCAAATGGGACAGTTCTGATTATGGGAAAAAATAATTATACATTGTACATGTGAGTAAAATGTGATCACGTCAACATTTCACTGTCTATCTGTAATAAATATGAATCATGAAAAAATCACAGCTTTTGTGAGACAAAAATACCTTAGAAAGTCATTGAAATGAACATCAGAACACAGCTAGTTAACATGAAGGTCTAAATTCCATGACTAAATTCCAGATGTGGCTGAAATGAATAAAATGAATCGTTTAGGACAGTTTTGTTTATGACTGAACAAGCTCCTGAAGTCCTAACCATGTGTGGATGTGCTGTTGGTAATTTTCGTCCTCTCTGAAGGGGACTGAAGGCTCTAAATATAGACAGCAGTGAAGGAGAAGGAGAGGCGGAAATGGAGGCAGAGGATGAGGAGAAAGCACCACATCGCCAATGTCTGGATTTTAACACGTCCGTTTGTCCTCTCGTCTCATCTCGTTTCATCTCATCTGCTCTGTCTGTTTGAGTGAAAATAAAAAGGAATAATTGTGTTAACATGAAATGACACAAAATTGTGATGCGATTAAGTGTTCAGTGTTCAGAGGTCACCTTTATCCCCTGATTTGTCTCCGTCTGGTGGTGAAACCAAAGAATCACAGAGGGTTCGTATTTTCGCATACGCACACGTTTTCAGTCATGGCTCGGATTTGGTCAGGACTAATGACAGAGTAGGTTTAAAATATCACTGTAAATGGATTTTGTGTGTTATGATCACGATATATCATCAAACAGATTACTGATGCATGTCGATACAGTAGGGCAGCAATCAGAGTGATTATAAAAATGACAGACTTTAAGCTTTGATCCATGTCAGAATATTAAAAATAAGCGTAATAAAGCAGGCGTTCTGTTCGCCAGCTGTTCAGGCTTCCCTCATCTGGTGAATAGAAGTGAGTTTTCTCAGAAGGATGTGCGTAATGCTGCCTAATGCAAAAATACAGATTTTATCTTGGAAGCTCAAATGCCTCCCAGAAACAACACCCACTTTACCAGGCTCTTCGAATACATCACCGTAAAAACAAGAGAGCAAAATCGGTGCTGTCTGTGTAGGAGAGGTATTAATATCTCTCTCTCTTTCTCTCCTGTCAGTCACAGCCACATTCGCGAATTGTCCGTGTCTCTGAGCTCATGTATGTGGAACACGGCGGATAGCGCTTTCCTCTGAGTATGTTGCTCCGCCCTGTGACGCAGCATGAGCAGCAGTTTGAAAAGATCCAGTTGACGGCTTCACATGTCTCAAAGGAAGCATGTGTTAGAAATGCCTCCATGCATAATATTAATTTGTATTGATTTATTGATTGAGTTTTGCTTTACACGACTGATATTCGGGTTTTCTTCTGAGTCATGTCACATCTGTCAGATCATCCTTCGCACCTGATTGTTTAGTGATCTGTTGATGACTCGCTTTCATTTTTAATCTTTTAAATAGTTAATATTTGTTATTATTGGATTACGACTGCTTCACGACTATGTCATACTTTTAGTTCGAGTTGTGTGTTAAAACTGAGGAGAAACTGTGTGAGGTTTGTTTTCTCCTGTATAATTGGATAATCTTTTCTTTGTTTTTTTTTTTCTTTGCTTCAAAAAATGTGTCCCAATGACTGAAGATGAGAATCCAGACGATCATCCAGGGATGTGCAGAACGACAGAACATGAACCAACCGTTGTTTCTGTGTCTCCATGAATCATGGTTATATTTTTTTTTAAAAATGCATTTTCTTCTTGGTCCTGATTCTCTTTCTATTTCCATCTACACAGATGAAAAGGTTCGCAGAACTGAGACACTTCTTTCTTATGTAGCTGTTGATCATTAGCTCTGTTCAGATTCATTTTCAGTTTTCATATCCAGTTACCTCAAGGCCTTGGTTTTTTTTTTTCCATTTTTCAGTCTTATTTTCACTCCACATCTCGAGCTCTTCGTTTTGTCAGATATCCTTTTTTGCAGCCTTTTCTTTGGTGAAGGTGTATTGATTTGTTTTGTTTTTTGTTTTGAACACCAGGTCTGCTCCAGCCCCTGCCGGCGCCCCCGCCCCTGAGGGAGGGAATCAGCCTCCTCCCAACCTGACCAGTAACCGCCGCCTACAGCAGACGCAGGCTCAGGTGGACGAGGTGAGAGAGGCTTTTCATTTAAAAAAAAAAAAACGAAAGGAAGCTGATGCACTGTGGAGGCTGAACATTTCACATTATGATGATTGTACACTGTTATAATGACACTGTTTTTGGTGCATCATAGTACAGATGCCACACAATCGGGGAGAAATAAAAACTGACCATCTGACTGCTTGAATCAGTTCATTACTGAGAGTTATGCAGTAATAATAGTAGTAGGTTTTTTCATATTAAGGGTAACAATATGTGAAGTGCATTGTTCAGGCATCCTTTGAGCTTCTTATCTGATGAGTGGATACATAAAAAAAAAACCCTGCTGGACATGTGCTCAGGTGGTGGACATCATGCGTGTGAACGTGGATAAAGTTCTGGAGAGGGACCAGAAGCTGTCAGAGCTAGATGACCGAGCCGACGCGCTGCAGGCCGGAGCCTCTCAGTTCGAGACCAGCGCCGCCAAACTGAAGAATAAATACTGGTGGAAGAACGCCAAGGTAAAAAAATAAATAAACTCATGATTGGAGAGACGTCACTCTGAAAAGCCGACTATCAGTCAGTGTTAAAATAAATATCATAAACTGTTCCTCAGTTAAAGCGATGGTCCTCCATGATAGTCTCATAGTCTCTTCTCATACAGCAAAGAGAAGCCTGGGATTAATTTTTAGGAAACAGATGATGTTGTAATTCCTTCTCCTGTCTTCCTGTCTGATTGTAGATGATGATAATCCTGGGGGTGATATGTGTGATTGTGCTCATCGTCATCATTGGTAAGAGAAGACTTTCTTGCTTTCTTTTTTGGTTAAAATTTATTTTGACCAAAAGCTGTACATTATCTTTAAAACTTCTTGATATATTTTAATTTAATTTTTTACCAGAGTTTTTTTACTTTTTTACCAGAGCTCTTGCTGTGTAATTTGCAGCCGAACCATACTAGAATAAATTTTTTAAATTTTAATTCTCCAGTCATTATTGGGGTTTTTTTCACTTGTTTATTGTCTGTCTTACTTCTGGTGTTTTTCTAAACTGAAAAAGTCCACATCTAAGAGCACAGCACTCTGACATATGCTCTTTTTTTTCCAGTCTACTTCAGCACCTAAAGGCCGAGTTTCCTACCCCACCCTCTGCCTGATTTACAGCTATTCAATCACTACTCAACAAACGAGTGTAAATCTGTGCCCTCGATGACCCCCTGTACGGACCCCGGTCTCTCTGCGTCCCCATGTCTGGCCTTTGAGTGTGTGTGTGTGTGTGTGTGTGTGTGTGAGCGCATGTGTGTGTGTCCCCTCTGTAAATACCTCCCGCTTTTCTGAGACCTCTGAAAGCAGACGGTAATCCTGGTAAATCTCTCGGTGTGTGTACGACTCGTCCTTATTTGTAGAGTTTTATTTGTAGAGTTTGTGTGTGGGTGTGCATTTGTATTATTATTTTTTTTATTGTTTTCTTTTTTGTATGACTTCTTTGGCTTGAAAAAACTGCCTATGAATCTGTGTGTATATACCGCATGGTGTGTTAGTTATTCTATGCTTGTAGTTTACTTCTTTAACCAAGACACTCTTCCAAAACCCAGTCTCTCTCTCTCTCTCTCTCTCTCTCTCTCAGTGCATCTGTATTTCTTTCTTTCTTTTCAACAATAGACTTTTGTAAACTGCCACAGAAATCATTTGGACCAATGGCGATAGATTTATATTTTTATTAAGTCTGTAGTGTCTTATCTCTTAAACATTCCTTTATCGCAGGGTAGAACATTGCTGTCTATAAAACTGAAATGAATACAGGAATATTTTGCAAACAACCTATAATTGGCAAAAACAGTGGACGCACACGACCAAGAAAATAAAAGTGGTATCAGCATGCACAAGAACCTCGTTTTTGATGGCGCTTTTAAACTGAGAAAAAGTAATAATAATAATCATTTAAAAGTACAGCTGAGCTGCCAGCAAAAGTAAAAGCACACTGCTCGCATAATTTCAAACTTAAAATTTTGTTTTGTTTGGTTTGTTTCTTAAAATTTTATGATTTTAGATTTATGTTTATATGTGGGAATAGAGTATATTTGTCCTTTTTTTGCATGAGGAAAAGGGACCAGATCATCACCTGGTGTGTGTGTGTGTGTGTGTGTGTGCAGGCGCGTGTCTGTGTTTGTTGATTTTTGCTGTCTGGTTTATACACTGCCAAGCACCCGGGGGATTTTTGTGTGTTTTTTCCATCCCTTTATGTCCACACTGCTTGTACTGGTTTGCTTTTATGCATTCAATGATATAACATAATGCCACCTACACACACACACACACACACACAGAGGACTTCAGTCACGTAAGACCGATCTGTCAGCATGAAATGAGCCAGTGATGATGTGTGGAGCCACACGTGATCATTTTTAACACACACACACACACACACACACGATTGCCACCTCCATTCTGTTCTCCCCTCCCCCATGCCCATATGTGCAGAACATCACTGGATTAAATGACAAAGCAAGTAATTTAAAGGAAGAAGAGTGTGTGTGTGTGTGTGTGTGTGCGCGCGCTGAGGAGATGCCATCTTTGATGCTCTTAATTATGTTATTTCTTTAAAGGCGTAGAAGAATAGCATTAAAATCTTAGTTCCAATAATTTTGCTTGTTATTTGCAATATTATGGAATCAAACCTCCTGAAACTCTGCTATTCAATTAGCATAGCTTGCTAACCCCTAGCTTCCACTTCAGCTAATTTCCATGCCGTGTAATAACACTCAGACTACATAAACATTTGGAAAGGTGATATAATAATTTACTTTTTTTTTTTAATTCTGTCCATCAGTCATCTAATTATACTCTAAATAAAGTTAGTCTCACTAACTACCTAGCTTGATATGAAGTGTAGCGCTATTGCTTTACATCATTTTAGTGGTACGCAACAGCACTCGGACTGCGTAAAATCCAAATACCGTAGATTAAATAATTCCTGTTCTTGTTTTTTTTTTTTCACTCAGCAATCGATCAAAGTTTTGGAAGAAATCACGCTGAAACTATGATAACTAGCTTGCTAGCTGCTGTCAAACCTTTAGCTATAGCTTGTGGAGGTGTGCCGTCATTTCCACTCTATTTTTCTGGACATCACACACTCTGTTTCCATCTTATATGGACGATTGTAAGGAGCATTCGTTTTTTATGAACACGGATTCATCAATCGCAGAGCAGAAACGATTTAAAACGACCAAAGACCTCGTCGTCTTGCTAACGCTGCCAAACTGCCATCAAAAACAGGTTCAGGGATGAAGTGTTTTCCGTTCACACCTCACGCTCCTCACTCAGACTCATCACGGGCTAAAAGCCTCAATCTGCTGATCTCACACTTTATTTTACTCGACCAGGATTGACAGTAGACCTAATTGAAGAATAAAACATGATGATGGTGATTGTGATGGTGGTTTCCGCTAGTCTTAGCCACTCAACACCGATAGCACAACTTCATTATTTCTCCCCTTGTGATGCTGATTTATTTGTAGCTATTATTTTTTAAAAAAAAAGGGAAAAAAGGAAATGACTATATTGTGTTCAGTGTTGTGCTGTGGGGTGAATCTGGGGGACGGGGGTCCCATTTGTTCAGGTACATCCAAAATTAACATATTTAAATTAGGCTGATTTGTTTAGCAACGGGGTAGGACTCGTACATGACGGACAAATCATCATGAAAAGGATTTGAAACAATTAATTTTAAAAAATGGATGTATGTGCGATTAACTTGATTTCTGCTCCCTTTGTGAAGGTGTGAAGGGTGTGTGTGTGTGTGTGTATATATGTGTGTGTGTGTGTAGGGGGAACAGGCACGGGTAACTTCACTGCTCCAGTCTGGTTAAGTTTGTGCATCTGTTTGTGCGTCATCGGAGGGAAATTAAAAAAAAAAAATTTTTTAAATTCTGCAACTTCATCAGATCGGTTGTAACATTTTTGCGTCCCACACATGACGTCATTTTGTTTTGAGCTCAATTTGACTTTATTTAATATTTTATTTTGTTTTAGATTTTAGTAAAGGCCACTTCAGGGAGCAGTGGGACAGCTTTGCTTTGGGGAAAGAGGAATGATTTATATTTATTTTTGTTTTTAATTCGAGGAAATGGGTGGGGTGTTGTAGTAGTAGTAGCAGTATTAGTAGTAGTAATAATAATAATAATAATAATAATAATAATGGAAACTGGAAAAAGAAAGTTGAGTTTTTTCAGGTTCTGTTTGAGGATTGGAAAGTTGGAAGCTGCATGCATCCGAGAGTCAATATGCGAAGGTTTTTCAGGCGTCCGGGTGATGATGGCCGTCTCGTAGTAGCAAATAAAAGCGACAGGACTTGTATCTTAAAGGCGTTCCAATAGAGGGTGTGTTTAGCTAGCTAGCTTATTACAATATTATTGAGGCCACACTTTGACGCAACCAATCACAGTTGATTCTTGTCTGCCAGGATGTTTAGAAATTTACTCGGCCTACGTTGAACTTCTTCGCGAAATAATAAACTGTCCAAACCATGATGTCATTATGAATGAACGTGGAAGAAACCGCAAAAAAGCAGACATTACTTTACTCTCTCAGATTATCCAGTCTCCTGAATTCGCTACTACGAGACAGAAATACAAGCCTGGTTTCTGAAACGATTGAATCTTTTTATTTAATTCAGAAATGTAGATTTGCATTGCCTCTGTTCGTCTGGCCTTTTCGGAGGGACTTGGTCGGATAAACACAGGCAAGACAGCCTACAAAGCCAGATTTTATTTATTTATTTACTTACTTACTAACTCGCTCTATCCACATATTTGTCTTCACCGTTAACGTTTCAGATCTTAAACAGGATGAAACACAACGTTGCCAGAAAACCGTTCGATAATCAGACATCCACAGAAACAGTTGTAGAGTAAACCTGTCAATGTCTAATTATATCGATGAACATCTTGGGATTATATATATAAATATATAAATATATAAATATATACTGGGGAAAATAATGACATTACGATGACCTGTGTTTATTGTTCCGAGTTAGAAATTACAATGTGTGTGTGTGTTTGAAAACAATGACAATGTTCAACATAAATTAAATATATGATTAAAAGAAAAAGGAGTGTCTCTGTGGTGTGTTTTTTTTTCACATCTTATTTTTATATTACTCATATTCCTCATACACATCAAGATGAAATATCAAGCAGCCGGAATCACAGTGGAATATTTGATACGATACAGGTCCAAGGTACAGAGAACATACTGCACATTGTGCGATAAAATAAATATGCAGGACGGTGTGGAGAACAGAGTAAACAGTCAGGACAAAAGGAACAGGAGCAGATATTCAGCAGGCTGCATGAACGACTGTAAACATGGAGAGGTCAGTGCACAGGAAGTCCATCAGGACCAGAGGATGAGCACGAACAGCTGATCAGAATAATTCCCACAAAACATGAATCGTTATCAAGGCTGACAGTGGTGCTTGAAAGTTTGTGAACCTTTTAGAATTTTCTATATTTCTGCATAAATATGACCTAAAACATCAGATTTTCACACAAGTCCTAAAAGTAGATAAAGAAAACCCCGTTAAGCAAATGAGACAAAAATATTATACTTGGTCATTTATTTATTGAGAAAAAAATTTGATGATGTTTTAGGTCATATTTATGCAGAAATATAGAAAATTCAAAAGGGTTCAGAAACTTTCAAGTATCACTGTATTTTATTTTTTTTTACCATGTTGTAGTTTCAGCTAATTGCATCGACAAAAGCTGTTTCATGTATTAACAGTATTCATTAATTTTCTTTATTTTACCCATCTTTATTTTGTCTGCTCTTCAGAATGTATCAGACTGCCTAAAAGCAGACAGATTGATATTTAACTTCAGTGAGGTTACATCATTTTAAATATATATTTTTCTTTATTCAATATGGACACAGAACACTCTAGTGCTTTATTCCATTTTATTTCATTTTTTTTTTGTGCTCATCTTGGCTATAGATATAAAGAAGGCTAATCTGAATATTTCCATATGAGATAATTCAAGCCTTCTTCAAATATGGATGTTTTTCTTCTTTATAGCAATGTGGTAATAAAAATGAAACCATTAGATGACAGGAAGCTTTTAAATATTTGTGTATTGATGATTAACAGTCCTGGGTCTAACATATAAAAATAAAGTGTGGCTAGTTCATTGATAATGTACAACACCGTAGCGCCTTGGTGAATAAATGAGAATAAGGCTGGTGCATTGTGGGTAGTAAAGCTGTGGGGTAGTAATGTGTGATGTTCCTGTAGTCCGGTGCTCTTAGTGATTATATAAAGGTAATATGACCTGATAGCAAGATGTTTGCATGGCCACTGGCAACAGGTATCCTTCAGCCCTCACGCTAAAGACACACACACACACACACACACACACTTCAGTTTAAGTATAGCTATACCTGTGTCTTTTAGAGCCCAAAGGTCATTAAACAATGTTTTATACTGTATATTATTTCAAACTTTTACATGTGGAACTACAACAGCATGTCATGTCTGATTTACAACACTGTCATGAACACTTGCTTTTCCAGTGTTCACCTTGGTACTGTTCCCTTATTAGACTTAGCACGTGTCCATTGTGATTAGCTTCACTGTGTGCATCTTGATTGACATGGATTTGTTCTGTTCTACACTCTATATATACACTAACCAGCCAGTGTATTAGGAACACCAGTACATTAGCACCTTTGTGCAATTATCCAATCAGCTAATCATGTGACAGCGCGTAATGTCATGACGTTAGGGGTCAAGAGCTTCAGTTAATGTTCACATCAAACAACAGAGTGGGTGAAAAATGTGATCTGTACAGTAGCATGGTTGTTGTTGCCAGATGGGCTGATTTGAGTATTTCAGAAACCACTGATCTCCAGGGATTTTCATGTACAACAGTATAGGGAATGGTGCAGGAAAAAAAAAACATCCAGTGAATAGCAGTTCTGCTGCCAGAATGGTCTTGCTGATGAAACTAATAGAGGCGATTGGCCAGATTGGTTCAAGGTGACAGAAAGGTTACAATAATTCAAATAACCTCTTTTTACACCCATGGTGAAAAGAAACATCTCAGAATGCACAACATGATGAACCTTGGGTAGACTACAACAGCACCCATATGGAAAAGATGTAGATAAATCTTATAAAATTTGTATGTCCGTTGTCTGAAACTTGTATGTAAAGCATACAACAGTGAAACCAGATATAAGATCCTTAGTAAATTTGAACA
>JAPEIY010000018.1:2521277-2533014 GCA_026122135.1 Cathorops aguadulce | reverse complement strand
CTTTGGACTGTGGGGGAAACCGGAGCACCCAGAGGAAACCCACATGGACACAGGGAGAACATGCAAACTCCGCACAGTAAGGCCCTCGCCGGCCATGGGGCTCGAACCCAGACCTTCTTGCTGTGAGGCAACAGCGCTAAACAATACACCACCGTGCCGCCCACATATATATATATATATATATATATATATATATATAAGGACAAGAGTTATATGCTGCATATTCGCAGAATTGGTTAAAAAGGAAAGCCTCAGGGGGATGTCATAGATCAGGAGCAGGTTCAGATTCCTTGTCAGACTAATTAGCACTTTATAAACCTCTATACTCAAGTTTATTTTCAAGTCAAGCCAAGTTTATTTGTATTATGCTTTTAACAGTAGACATTGTCACAAGGCAGCTTTACAGAAAATTAAAGATTTTAAATATGAGCTAATTTTATCCCTAATCTATACCCAATTATGAAGCCTGTGGTGATGGTTGTGAGGAAAAACTCCCTCAGATGACATGAAGAAGAATCCTCAAGAGGAACCAGACTCAAAAGGGAACCCATCCTCATCTGGGTGATAACAGACAGCATGATTTATAAATAACTCACTTCTATAACTGTGTCCTGCAGAGTCACAGAGTATAACTGTGCCACCAGGAAATTCATTATAGTTTTAACAAGAAGTCTGTTTTGTTGAAGTTATAAACTGTTCATTGATGGAAATTTGAGTGTAAAACTGTTCATGACAACTGCAGTCCTGAAGTTAGCAAGTCCACTGGACAGCAGTCCTCAGACATAAAAGCATTACTGTACACTTCAAATAATCACATTTTTCACAGACAGAATTGTTTCAGTAAATGTGTCACCTGAAAAAACAATTTTTGTATTTCAACTGACATTTTTTGCTCTCTTTATTAGTTTACGGCTATTTCTCCAAGGACTCGTAATACTTGAAAACAGAAGCATAGCCACTTATCTTGGCCAGCAGGTGGCGCTAATCGCCTTGCAAATAAACGTGAGAAAATGGCAGCGTTTGCTTGGGACTGCATGTTGAGAAACGGCGCTGTCCTGGCTGAAAGCATTTTCATACTTCTACAGGTGAGCGAGTGAAATATTGACTGCACATATCGTACAGAGGATGTTATATTACAGGCTAAAGGTATTGTTTATGTACGATATAAATATTTGTGAATGGAGCTTGAATTCAGCAATCTTGGCAGCCTCTTAGCTTTTTTGTTTAATTTTTTAAATATTTCATATCTGTGCCAAAATGTTGACTGGAAGGTCTTAAAACCTGTAACATGCACCCTATGAAGAAATAACTTTATGCAAATACAATATTTTAAGAGAGTAAATTGTTAAAATCATCAGCAGCAGCAGCAAAGAAAAAAAGGCTTATTGTACTGGTCTTGGTGATTTCTCAAATTTTCTATTGACATTACTGTGATTCATTGGACAATCAATTAGAAGAACTCGACAGGAAGGTTGAGCATTTCTGTTGTAAATATGCAGCACAAGGTCAATAACAAATAAACAATCCGCTCTCATGATATTAGTCAAAATAAATACATGACTAGTCAAATCTCAGAAATAAATTTCAATAATTGCTCACCTGCTGACTCTCAAACGTCCACGTGCTGTCCGGCAGTGACGCATCGAGCACACTGAGAGTGTTTGTAAAGTCTGTGGTGCTGCTGGGTTTAATGAGGGTGAAATCGCTGAATTCGGACATTGGAGACAGATAGGAGCCGAACGACTGACTCTGAGACATCATGTCTCCTCCCAGCACCTCCACATATTTAATGGGTCCGTCAGTGTTGAGCTGGATCTGCAGGTTTCTGTTGGGGTTTTTCGATTCACAATCACTCCGTCTGATACAGCAACTCGAGCTGCCTCTACTGCTTCGAGCACATTTCACCAACAAGATCAAAAACGTCATCAAACACAGCAATGAGACGGAGGCAAGAGAAACGATGAGATATAATGTGATCCTGCTGCTTTTCTGATCGGGTTCTACATTTTTGTGCCTAAAGTCTGAGATGGGTTCATGAAAGCCGTCCTCTATCAGGATATCCACAGTGACTGTGGTGGACTGCACCGGTTCTCCGTTGTCCTTGATCTCTATGAGCAGTCTCTGAGAGGAGTCATCCTGCTCTGAAACAGAGCGCTTAGTCCTCACCTCTCCTGTGTGTAGAGTGACAGTGAAGAGAGACGCGTCCGTGGCCTCCACGAGCCGATAGGAAATCCAGGCGTTATGGCCCGAGTCAGCGTCCACTGCTGTGACTTTAGTAACCAGGTGTCCTGCTTTAGCGGAGCGGGGCATCCTCTGATGGGACACCGAGCCCAGGAGTGCGGAGGGGTAAATGACAGCGGGGGTGTTGTCGTTCTGGTCCACAATAAAAACATGAACCGTGGCGTTGCTGCTCAGAGACGGAGAGCCGTGATCTTTCGCTTGGACTTGGATCTGAAACACTTTCATCTTCTCATAGTCAAATGAGTGCATGGTGTAAATGCTGCCATTATCTGAGTTGATGTAGATGTATGATGAAAGGGAAACATCTTGAATTTTAGAGTCCAAAATGGAGTAGGAGATTTTAGCATTATGGTCAAGATCCGGGTCATGTGCTGATACAGAGCACAGTATTGACCCATGAGCAGTATTTTCTCTTGTGTAAACTGTATACGACTTTTGAGAGAAAATGGGAGGATTATCGTTGACATCAGAGATACCAATTTTTACATTTTTTTCTGCATGCAGAGCTGGCAACCCGGAATCAACTGCATTTAATTTGATCTCGTATTCAGGATATTTCTCTCGATCTAGTGGGCCGTTTGTAACCAGTGCGTAACGATTAGACAGAGAAGGGTTCAGTCTGAATGGTGAGGCCGACGCCACGGTCAGAGTCACTTTTCCATTTTCACCGGAATCTGCATCTTTCGTGCTAATTAGCGCAATGACGGTGCTGTTCGGGGAATTTTCTGGTACTGGGCTGGAGAGAGATGTAATGATTATTTCTGGAGCGTTGTCATTAATGTCACTGATCTTTATTTTTACACTACAGTGCCCTTCCATCTGCGGGTTCCCTTTGTCTTTGGCCATTAGATCGAATTTGTAGAAATTTGCCTGCTCAAAATCTATTTTCCCTTTCACACTAATCACACCCGTCGTCGGGTGAATATCAAAAACTGCCTTTAGTGTGTCAGAGGTTTTTTCCGCAAAAACGTACTCGATTTCTCCATTTGCTCCCTCGTCCAAATCCACAGCGCTGACTTTAATTATTTCATTTCCTATGGGTTCATTTTCAGCGATGTTTGCTTCATAAAAAGATTTCTCAAACTGCGGCGCGTTGTCGTTATTATCAAGGACTACGACAGTGACGTCACAAGTGCCAGATCGCGCCGGTTTTCCGCCGTCTACCGCCGTCAGGACGAGCTTCTGAACCGCCTGCTTTTCTCGATCGAGCGGTTTGTCCAGGACTAACTCCGGGATTTTTATTCCATCTTGAGTCTTTACATTTAAGACAAAATATTTATTACTTCCCAGAGTATAAGACTGCAAAGAATTTGACCCGACGTCAGGATCGTCCGCGCTCTCCAGGAGAAATTTTGCGCCAGGATGTATAGCCTCAGGAATATTTAAAACGCGCTGTTTAGAATTAAAGCTCGGCGTGTTGTCATTAATGTCTTGTATTTCAATTTCCACGCGGTGTAACTGTAGGGGATTTTCTACGACCGCTTCCAGAGGCAGTAAACACGGCACTGTGAGCCCACAGAGGCTCTCTCTATCAATTCTTTCATTGACAATAAGCTCTCCGCTCTCCGCCGCCACACTGATGTACTGCTTACCCGACTCGGAGGCTATTCGCAGTTTACGATCTGCAACCTCAGATAAATCCAAACCGAGGTCCTTAGCGATATTCCCAACCACCGATCCTCCTCTCAGCTCCTCCGGGATGACATAACGGACATGCGCCTCGATTGTATTCCATATCAGGATAAAATAACAGCAGGATATCTTCCTCTTGAAAAACGACATCATTCTCATCGTGCCTCGAACAACGCAAAACGATTATCCAGTGTGTCCTAACGTCACAAAGCGTTTCAGGTCAAAATAAAAACACAAGCGGTATCTAGAAGACATGTTCCAGTGTAAAGGAATGGCTCCTTTTGTTGGAAAAGCACTAGCTCAGACTGTCCCTTAGCGCCGAGCACAGTATGAACGCACACATACTGGGGCGGGAGTAGATCTCTTTGTCCAACTCTGCACTTCATTGGTGCATCCAACATCAACCACAACCAGTCAGCTCATATCTGTGTTCTCCAGGAGCACGCCTCCTTTCTCTCCAGACCCCGGGGGGAGAGAGGGGGGGAAAACCCACATAACCCGAGATCAGGGAATCAGAGGGACGTTTTGATAAATTGAATGAATGAATTCATAAATAAACAAACAAATAAAGCTATTTACAAAGTGACTACATTTGATTGCTTTTCTAAATTGTATAAAAATAATTATAAAAATATTCAAATATATATAATATATGTTCAATAATCAAATACGTGTTAATGATGTGATCCAATCTAATTCGCCTTTCCGACTGACTCTGGACTGCCTGGGCTTCATCTGCCGTCATGTGGTGACAAAGAGGAAACGCAGCGTGTGTGTGTGTGTGTGTGTGTGTGTGTGTGTGTATGGGGGGGTTAAAGAGAACTCGGGCATCTGATCAGGATTTATACGCAACACACGATTAGTAAAAAAAAAAAAAATTGTATTCCCATCAGATGACTGATCCAATAATAAACCACATACAGTAAGCTGGTCTTAATTCTGTCGGTAATCGTTTCTCTAACTGAGCCAGTCTTCCTAGCAACAAAGGAAGCAACCATGAGACACAAAAGAGAGGGGTGCTGCTGCATTTCAGCACCACAAAGCTGGACAGCGCCACACAGGCGGCCAACTCGGTCAGCTGCACTCTTCATCGACCAAGGGGATGTTTCTGAATAAGTCCTGTGTGTGTGTGTGTGTGTGTGTGTGTGTGTGTGTGTGTGTGTGTGTGTGTGTGTGTGTGTGTGTGTTTACTGTTTCAGTCAGCTTTGTTAATGCGTCAACATTTCACCCGATTAGTGCAAAAGAGATAATGAGATGAGACAAGAAAACATTTTTGTCTTGTAAAGAGGAATGAATGGAATGAATTAGTAACTGTTCAGACAAAGAGAAGGAAATTCTCAACACTTACCGTGAAAATATCAACTCAGAACTTCCTAAATATTATCAGTTCCTTAGTTACTTGCAAATTCTTTCTTTCTTTCTTTCTTTCTTTCTTTCTTTCTTTCTTTCTTTCTTTCTTACTTGAATTGCCAACTTGCAATATTCCTTCTAAATGTCTTCAACAATCCACAAGTAAGACATGTTTGAAATTTTAGTGCTTACTGTTAATAAAATAGACCAGAAAAACAACCATAAAATAATTTACAGCAACAGAGCTTCTTTAGTTCTAAATTTACCAAAACATAAGAAATAAAACTTTATGGACACAGCCAGTACATTTTCAAATCCCTGGAGATTGTTCGGGACATATTAAAAATTTTAGTGATTATTAATGATTATTCATGTCACATATGAGAAAGCATTTTATTTCAGGACATATTCAAGGACATTAACTGACTGATCTCAGATTGGAGTCCAAATAAAAGCTTTAAAAATAATTTAGTGAGCCAATCAGTAAAGTTTATACATAAAAGACTAATTATAAAGATGAACTTAATAAATCATACTCGTGCATATGATCAGATATGAGCTGTAATTAACCCGTACAGTTATAGTGAGAAGTTGGCTGAGTTTGTAATGCCAGGTTTTATCAGCCATTTCCGGGCATGTATTCATGACTCATGTTGATGAAGTGTATTTGCATATTTTTGTATAAAATATGCAAGACATCTTTTACTCCACTTTCAACTAATCTTGAATAAACCATTAGTCTGAAGTGTAATATATTCTTTAATATTGTTTTAATGCAGTCATTAAATGTACATAGCTCTGATGGAGAGAATACTGTTTACAGGATATACTGTACATCAACCATATTTTATGCTGCTTGAATGCTATATTGGTTATTTTCTGTAGCTATGTTTACTTTTTGTAACTTCCATATAGTTCAGTGCTTTCAGTGTAGATTCAGGTTATTTAGACGTGTTTTGTTTGAGTTTTTGGTGTGTGTGCAATGTTGCATTATAAAAATAAAAAAAGCTTACCTTATTTGGAGTAAAGCAGGAAATTGTACACGGAAGGCATGGAAAGAAGAAGAGAAAAAATGTTCAGACAGAGTTACAGGAACAGTTTTACATCTTACAGATTGAGCATAAACAACAACAACAACAACAGGAAATAAAATCAAAACAAAACACTCCAAATAAAATGGAGTTTAAGAATACGGTTTATAATGGCAAACACAAGAGGGAGCATGAGAGCTGCAGACGTAGTACGCATGCGCTTACTTGCACGCAGAGAGAGAGAGAGAGAGAGAGAGAGAGAGAGAGAGAGAGAGAGAGAGAGAGAGAGAGTCTCTAACACAATCAACAGCACACTGAACTCCCAGTGGACCTGAATTCCCACTCCTTATTGAGAAAATGGACCAGTCTGCTTTGAGACTCTGTCTGTTGTCATAGAAACACATCCACCTCATGTTGAGATGTGGGATGCTCGTATGAAAAAAAAAAAAAACAGAAGGAGAGAGAGAGAGAAACAATGCATCTCTGATAATCTGTAGGTGGAGGAGGTGTTTGATGAGAAGCTCCACAAAGAGGGAGGAAGAAGGGAAGACATTTTGAAATATTAAACTCTTTGACAGAAGGGAAAAAGAGACATGGCCATTTCAAGTGATTTAGAGGCATGTAAACAAATGTCAGTGCAATACAAATGCAAAAAAAAAAAGACTAAACAAGCATTTCTGATACAATGAAATGTTTTGATGGCAGGATTTGATGAAGGAATAACCAGTCAGATTAGCAGATAAATGGAGGTGCAGAGTTTATCAGGTCAATTCTAAACAAAAGGTTTCACTGCAGAGACCACTCCCCATCTTCCACATGACTGTTTCTTTTCCTGCACTTTTCATACTGCAGCTGGATGAGGAGATAAAGAAAGAGATAAAAACTACTGTGCCTTTCTAACCAGACTATTTGTTTTGTTAAATCAGATTGTTAATGCCTATCCTCTTTAAAATTATACGTGAGTGATGTATGATTGCAGTGAGATGGTATTCCTTAGAGAATGAACCAAGAGATTACAGTTCAGACATGATGTAACTGTTCCCCTGTTAGAGTTTTCTGATATGAGCATCTAAGATAAAAAAAAAAGTATAATATTAATGGGTGGCTCCGTGGTGCAGTGGTTATCACTGTGACCCCACCATATAGCAGGCTCCAGGTTTGAACCTTGGAGCTGGCTGGGGTTATTTTGTGTGGAGTTTGCATATTTTCCCTGTGTCTATGTGGGTTTCCTTTTTGCGTCCATGTTCCTCCCACAGTCCAAAGACATGTGGATGAGGTCAACTGGCTGCTCTAAATTGTCCATATGTGTGAATGTGTGAATGTGAGTGTGATGACTGTTCATCTCTGTGTAGCCCTGTGATAGATTGGCGATGTGTCCTGGGTGAACTCCGCCCCTCATCTGAAGTCAGCTGGTATTGGCTCCAGCTTCCCCATGACACTCATGGATAAGTGCTATAGATAATGCATGGATGGATACTATTAATGTAATTTGTATGTAAAATGCTATTTACTTTATTTGTCTGTGCAGTATTGAGTTGTGTGAATAAAAAAAAAATACACAATGTATGCAATCCACACTTTAGAAACTGTATGCAATACATTGTCATGTTATTAGAAATAATTAAAACACCCTCAAGAAATAAAGGTAACCAGACAGCATACAATTAGCTAATACAGTGCATACAATAAGCCTATTATTATTATTATTATTATTATTATTATTATTATTATTATTATTATTATTATTATTATAAACTTGGCTACAGTGGTGGAAATCACAACCTTATCAAAGTTATAATATTTATTGTTAAATTCTTAGAATTATTGTTTGTCATGTAACAGTAATCTTAGAATGAAAGGGACATTCGGTTTCCAAAATGCAGTGCCAACTCGGGAGGTCCCAGAAGCCCACCACCACCAAGATTTGTTTTCCATCTTCAAAGACAAACAGTTCACCTCATAAAGTCTTAATTTACTTTAACTTAATTGGGTGTTAAATGAGGTTTAAACTCGATTATACTGTAACATCAAAGATTACAGACCTCTGAATGAGAGAGCGCTGTACATACAGGACCCTGGACAGCGCCGAGACAGGCTGGCGCTTTGAGTAAATGAACAGCTACTTGCTCCATTTTAACTTCTAAAAAAATCTAAATTTCCTGTTCAAATAATCAAAACAACGGCATGTTTTCCTCTCATGTGCTGATGGATGAAATGGCTAAAATGAACTTTCACAGTAAAAGAAGAGGCACTAATGTTCAGAGCATGTATGTGTAGCGTATTAACACTGTATCCCAAGCAATAATACTTTTCAGAATAAGCTCAAAGTTCTCCATAATGTAGCTGCTATTATAATTGTCCATCCACTCATCAAGGACATGAATATCATAACAATATTGGCCTTTCAATAATTTTGTATGAACTGTTCTTTTCTGTAGCATACTGATTGTACAACATCTTTAATAGAAAAAAAATGATTTGCTGCATGTTTTAATTCATATTGGGTTTTCTGCAATTAACACAAGATCATAGTTATAGATACAGGGTCAGAAAAATGCATACACCCACTTAGACTATTCATTCAGCATTTCTGAAAGTTCCAAAATGTCTAACTTGCCAAGACCAAGGCCTCTTAACAGAATACTCTGGAGTGAAATGCTTTCTCTGTCTATTTTTGCATTATTGGGAGTGCATACATTGAGTTGGTACCACAATCATGTCAATTGAATGTGTTTTGAGAAAATTTGTTTTTTGTGATTTCAACCAGAAAGTGCTAACATGGCAGTGCGCGGGTCATGTATTTTGGTGATACAAAATGCTAGTTTTAAAACCATTGTAAAGCTCAAAACAACATGACGGTTCTGTGTGAGCAGAGGGTTCCTACAAACAAAACGAAGTGTCCCTGGCTCTGCAAGTGCATGGACAGAGTGTGTAGAAGAGGAAATACAAAGCCAGTGACCTTACCTGAAGTTGTTGTTCTCCAGACGCCACCTTCAAGGGAAAGTCCATAAAAGTCGAGTGCCGAGTGCAGAGCCCATCCCGCTGGAAATGCACAGCATACCACAATTGCGCGTTTCCAGCGACATGGGCTCGGCACTCGATTCTACGGACTTACCCCTGAAGATGACGTCTGGAGAAGAACAACTTCAGGTAAGATCACTGGCTTTGTATTTACTCTTCTACACACTCTGTCCTTGCACTTGCAGAGCTAGGGACACTTCGTTTTGTTTGTAGGAACCCTCTACTCACTTCCACAGAACTATCATGTTGTTTTGAGCTTTGCAGTGGTTTTAAAACTAGCATTTTGTATTGGCAAAAAGACACCCTGCACACTGCCATGTTAGCGCTTTCTGGTTGAAATCGCAAAAAAATGAATTTTCTCAAAACACATCTGATTGACGTGATTGTGGTAGCAACTCAACGTATGCGCTCCCAATAATGCGAAAATAGACCTAGAAAGCATTTCACTCTGGAGTATTCCTTTAATTGTGATGCTAATTTGTGATTGTCAGGGATGACCACAGGTGGGTAGTAATGCATTGTTTACTCCGTTAGATGTACTTTACTAATGTTTTCCTGTAAATTGTACATATAGGAGTAGTTTTAATGCATAATACTTTTCATTCTTCACCACCATCATCATCATTAGCTGTTCATGTAGGCAGGTAGACTCTTCCATTCTCTCCTGTCTTGTGCAGTTCTCTTTCTGGAGGTGCCACACTTTTTTTCTTTGATGTCATCTCTCTTTCTCCTTCTCGGTCTTCATTGCACTTTTTTCCCCTCTTTTGGTATCCATTCTGTTGACCCCCCCACACACACACACACCAATTTGTTATTGTCCATTCTGGCTGGATGTCCTGCCCATTGTCCCTTCATAATTCACACCCTGTCCACAATGTCTTTAATTCTAGTCTTTTCCCTTATCTTTTGTTTTGAATTCTGTTTCTCTTCATGGTGTTTGGTTTTGCTCTGTCCATGGGTCTTTGGGCAACTGCCAGTTTTCTTTCTTGGTGTTTGGTCAAGGTCCGTGTTTCCACTCCGTTGGTCATTGCTGGTAGTATGACTGTGTCCATGATCTTCCTCTTGAGGCATGATGGTATTTCTTGGCTTTTTAAAAATATGCTGAATTAACCTTAATCATTGCTATCCATATGTTATCCTTAGGTTGTTTTCTGCACTCATTTTGTTTCCAGATGTGATCAGTCTCCCAAGATATCTGTATTCATCCCATTTCTTCCAGAGTCTAAGCGTGACAATATCTGATCTTGGCATTCTCTTCACTGTTTCATTGTACATAATCTTAGTTTTCTTCTTGTTAATTTTCATTTCGTCTTTCTTCAGTGAGTGATTTCAGCAGTTTTCCTAGTTGTTCTTCACTTTCAGCAAACAACACAATGTCATCCGCAGACCTCAAGTTGTTCAGCTTTTCTCCATTGATATTAATTATGACTTCCAGCTCCACTTGCTTGAATATTTCCTCCCGAACTGCTGTGAATAGGATTGATGATAACGTCTCTCTGCCTGACTTCCTTTTCCTGATCTTTCTGCTCAGTTTGTCTGTTTGTATTTGTGCAGTACCACACTTGGAGGTTTCTTTGATGATATTGAAGTATGAGGCAGGCATTCCATGTGTTCTTAAAGCATTGAACCTTTTATTGTTTTTTTTTCAAGTTCTTGTAACACTGTATGAAGATGGTAGAGTATCCTTTTCTGTAGGCAGCTTGTTCAGGCGGCTAGTGATTTTTAGTGTTTTAGTGATTTGTTCTTTAAGACTTTCATGCATAGTTTGTTGATGTGGGATAATAAACTAATGGGTTGATAGTTGCTCAATTCTTTCTTGAAGATTAGTGTAATGATGGCATTTTTTCATTTCTACAGTACTCAATTCTATTTTCAATCTTACTTGAGTACATTTGCGATGTACTTGTATTCCATTACATGAGACTACACTAGAGTGACCAGATGTCCCCATTTTCTGGGGACAGTCCCTGTTTTTGGTGGCCTGTCCCTGGCTGGAGCTGTCCCCGGAAATGTCCCTGTTTTTAACCATGACTCGGAAAAAAAAACAGACTGAAAAAAAACAGACCGAAACATCTACCAGATTTCAGCAAACACCTTGCATATTGTTTTGTGGATTGCTTTAAGACAGGTTCAGGCCGATAGCAGAGATGTTCTATAACACCTCTGATAGCCTTTCCAATATTTTGATTGGTGGAGCTGAAGAACAACTTTTTCACGGTGTGCTAGAATCTTTGCCTAAATGCAAGTAATTCATTCAGCTTTGACAGATCGCTTCATCAGCTTCTGGACAGGTGAACCATAGTCTTTTTTTGTAGGCCTAAGTGGCACTGTTTGTCATCTATTAACATAGATGACAATTATCCAGTTAAAGGCTTACACATTTAAGTAAAAAACTGAGCCTCGACCTAAAAGTCGCACAGAGAGCGTTGAAAGAGCGAACAAGGTCAAGGAAAGGACGCATT
>JAPEIY010000018.1:2312976-2323052 GCA_026122135.1 Cathorops aguadulce | reverse complement strand
CCGGAGCACCCGGAGGAAACCCACATGGACATGGGGAGAACATGCAAACTCCGCACAGAAAGGCCCTCGCTGGCCACAAGACTTGAACCCGGACCTTCTTGCTGCGAGGCGACAGCGCTAACCACTACACCACCATGCCGCCCACTGAGGGTGTCATTTCTTTCTTTTGTTGTCTTTGTTTTTTTTTTTTCCTTTTTTCCCCCTGAACCTGTTTAGCTGTTTATGATTAAATTCAGCTTGTTTGACCTTTCTGCACTAAAATTTGACAGATCAAGACTTGGCTATTAAAAAAGTCACCTTCTGAGGTTTCTTTGAGTAGTTCTGGGTTTCCTGAAAGACAAATCTCTCACCTGTAGGGTTCTACATTCACCCTTTAAAAGTCTGATGGTCAAAATCCTAATGCTGTTGAGCTGCTCTGACACTTCTCTGATCTCTCTCTCTCTCCTCAATCCTTCCATCCACCGTGCCTCTTACTGTTCCACCCGTTTACTCAGCTGTTCACATTACTTCTTCCACCCATCTGTCCATATTTATCTCTTCTTTTCACATTTTCTTCCGTCCCTTCTACACCTTTGTCTCCCTCTACCGAGTTCAGCACTCTGCTCTCCCTCCCCTCATCCATCCCTCCACTCCTCCACCCCTACACTGCTTCCCCCCATTCTTTCCCGGCCTAATCTATTCCAGAAGCCTGGCTACCATGGAGAACACATAACAAGTGCACATACTTCGCAACAGAGCCAAAAGCAAAATAACACAGAGAGGGGAAAAATGGGAGTGGAGGGGGACAGACAGGGAGGAGGGATAAAAAAAAGGAGAAAGTGTTTATTCAAAGTCAATGTTGCCTCCTTTGTTGTGGTAGGGACCTGTCTTATATTAGAAGCCTGAGCTCCCTTCAAAGTCTGGAAAGAGGGAAGATGAGCCAAGAGGAAGAGGGTGAGCGAGACAGAGGGAGACAAACAGAAGGGGGAGACACTCCTATTTTGTCTGAAACCTCTCGACTTGGACATGTCTCAGTGAGAAATGACCGGAGAAAAATGAGTGTGCATACTTGAGACACCAGAGGTGAGACTGACTCCATTGAGAGAAAAGGTAAACTATGCAAAGAATACATCTCTCTCTCTCTCTCACACACACACACACACACACACACACACACTTCATTCAGACATGCAAAACAGTACAGCTTTGGCACAGCAACTCAGTTACAGATCAAAGACACACCAAAAAAATCAAATAAAAAAATGTGATTCAGACATGACATATTAAGACTGAAATGTGTTCTTTTTTTTTCTTTCTTTGATTCTTTTTCAGGAGAGGGAATGTCGTAATTTCTTTTTTTTTTTTCTCTTTCCTTCTTTCTTTTTTTCAAGAGAGTTTTTTCTCTCTTCCTTTTCTGGTTTTTGTTTATTTTTCCTCCTCTTGTAATCAGTGCTAATTAGTCTTATTAATGTTGAAGTCTAAGACTTTCTAAATGCTATGACTGACCCAATAAAGGGCTTTCTTTCTTGTATCTCACAGTGTCTCACAGGATCTGATGATGTCTCAAAGCTCTCATGGTATCTGTGTCCAGCAGTGTCTTATAGTGTCTCACAGTGTCTCAAAGCTCTCACAGTGTGTTGGAGTGTAAACAGTGTCTCAGAGTATCATATAGTGTCTCTCAGCTCTGTCTGTCTCGTAGTGTCTCAAATCTACTGTATGTGTCTCACAGCTCTCACAGTGTGTAATTGTCTCGCAATGTCTCAGATCTCTGAGTATCTCAAAATGTTCAGTGTCTAACACTGCTCTGTCTCTCAGTGTCTCACAGCTCATATGATCCTTCAGTATCTAATAGCTCTCACAGTCTCTCAGTGTCTCACAGTGTCTGTGTCTCACAGCTCTCACAATGCTTCCTAGTGTCTCAGTCTCTGTGTCTCACAGTCTCTGTCTGTGTCTCACAGTGTCTCACAGCTTTTACAATGACTCCTAGTGTCTCACAGTCTCTCAGCATCTCAAAAGTGCCTCGCAGTTTCATTACATTGAGTGTTTCACAGGTGTCTCACAGCTCTCTCAGTGCATCACACTGTCTCACAGGTCTCTCAGTGTCTCCCAGTTTTCTTCTCCCCTCAACATATCTTTTCACAGCACCTTTTCTTTAGAGTACTACATTTGTGCAGAGGCGGAATGTTATGACTCGGTAACTGTGCAGTTATCTCAAGTCTGTTTCACTGAAATACCACTGAGATTAGAGATGGAGTTTTTCGCTGGATTGTATAGAATGTTTATGTTGCAGTTAAATCCAGTGAACGACTGACAAGACGATACGACCAGCAAGTAAATGTGACATGGTGCATTTAAGCCGTTCAGTGCTGGCAAGCAAACTGCAGCTCCATTAATGTCTCTCTCTCTCTCTCTCTAACACACACACACACACACACAGTCTGCTCTGGATGTGGGGTACAAGGGAAGGTTACACAGCCTGTCTGCGGTTCTGCAGAATTCAGAGAAGGCCGAAACGTCAGCTTTGCCAAAGTCCCAGACAAATGTTCATTTTGGAATTGCTCTTTGCTTACATACCTCCCTCACACTCTCTTTCCTATTTTGCCATTATTTTAATAGAGTTTCACCTTTCTCACTCCCTCACTGCAAAAAAACTGCTTTCAAGATGTGTTTCAAAAGAGAAGGAAAGTAATTCATACAGATAATCACGCTTAATCTCTGTCTCTGTTCACCTTAATCTCAGGCACAAAAAACACCTCTGAATGGCTTTTCTCAGAATTTACTCCAATTTCTTTCTTTCTTTCTTTCTTCCTTTCTTTCTTGGAGCAGTTATTGTTTTCATTCTTTCATGTTCCTTCCTTCCTTCCTTCCTTCCTTCCTTCCTTCCTTCCTTTTTTCTTTTCGAGGACATGTAAGTGTTTCTTTTTCTTTTCTTCTTTCTTTCCCGGGTAGGCATTTCCTTGATTTTTATATCTTTCTTTCTTGGAGCAGGCATAATCTTTTTTTCCTCTTTTTTCTTGATTTTTTAATCTTTCTTCCATCCTTTCTTTTTTCTTTTCGGGAACATGTGTCTTCAATTTTCTTTCCTTCTTTCTTGGGCAGGGATTTTCTTAATTTTTATATCTTTCTTTATTTCTTGGAGCAGGCATCATCTTGATTCTTTCTTTCTTTTTTGGGACATGTAAGTGTCTTTGTTTTTGTTTCCTCCTTTTTTTTCTTGATTTTTATCTCTCTTTTTTTTTTTTTGTCTTACCAAATACATTGTCCTTTCTTTTTAAGGACACAGGGTGTCTTCATTTACTTGACATTCTTTCTGCTTTCTGAGGACATGGCTTGTCTTGACTGTTCTTTATTTTTATTTCTGAGTAGGCAGTGTCTTGGTCTTTATCTTTCTTTCTTTGAACTTGTTTGAAGTGTTTAAATGAAGGCTGAAAGTAACTCATGGAGGGAATCACGGTCAAACTCTGACTCTCAGTCGGTTTCGCAGTAGATTGTATTGTGTGCGTTTTGATGGTGACGGTGTTCACGGTGTATCGTGTCGCCCCTGACAGGGACCCGCCCCTCATCCCTCATCCGGCCGTGCGCGCGCCCCGCCTCTCGTCCTTCTTCTTCCATCCAGTGCAGGTTGTCAGGTTGGCATCTCCCGCGTTCCTCCGCGCGGATCTAAAAGCCGCAGCTTGTTTTCGCTTCTCCATGTCATGAAGACGGCGGCGCTCCGAACCGGATCCATGCGACTGGAGGCTCCGTTTCTGGAAACGATCAGCTTCTGGAGCGACCGCGGCGATGCGCTCCGTCCTCCCTCCACTTCTCCTCGCGTAAGTTCAGCTTCTCACACACTCAGTGTTCTCACACACACACACACACACTGAACCAGGAAGGGAGAAAAAAAGTTGCGGGCTGTGATGTGATGTGACCTGGCCCGTGGGAATGTGACAGGTGGCACGAGTTTGCCAAAAGAAAAGGAGGAACGCTCGGGCTCTTGGCTTTTTTTTTTGTTGTTGTTGTAACTTTTATGAATGAAAAGTCATTAGAGTTTTGTGAACATGGCTAAAAAACTATCGCTGGACGAGAAGCAAGCGAGTGTGCCAGCTTTGGGTTTGGAAAATCTCCCTGTTTCTGAGCTCTCAAGGTTGGCGGCTCTGGGCAGAACGACATGTGTTTCACATTCACGTCGAACATTAAGAGCCAGCAGATGCCGCGTTCCTAATATCCTAATACACCCAATTAGTGTGTGTGTGTATGTGTGTGTGTGTGTGTGTGTGTTTCTTTCTTTCTTTCCTGCTCTCAGAGAGCAGCTGAGATCATGAACCAAACAGATTCACATGTCGAGATGTTTCATTGCAGCACACACCACAAGCAAGTGTGGAAAAGACCTTCTCAGAAATTGACAGTGGGGTAGAAATGCTCAAATAAACATGAAAGTATCCTGCCAAAAATGTACAAAAAAATCTGATTCAAAAATGTTGCTATTTTAAAAAGTATTTTAGCATTATTATAAATATGAAATGTATCTTAAAGTGTAAAAAAAATTAGAAAATGTTTTAATAATAATAATAATAATAATAATAATAATAGCACGTTTTTGTGTGAATGTAGGACTGACACAAGCTTAATACCGTAGATGTTTAGCTGAAATTTTAAAGTTATAATCATCATCATCATCATCATCATAAATTCAATGACGTGTGGAGGAATTCATCCTTGTCTCAACTCTCTGTGATCTGATGTGATGCGTCGCGTCCAGTCATTGGCTGAATGAGACAAAACAAGGACGTTGATATTTTTCTTTCGAGTAAAGAATGAAGTCTGGTTAAGATATTTACATTTTTATGCTCATTTCATCAGCAAGACATCTTAAACACAATTTCAGGTTTAAGATTTGATCAGTTTGTGTTTTCAATTCTGTTCTTTTTTTGTTTTATCTCCTTCTCTAGATGTGTTCAGATTGCATTGCTGCTGTGTAGCTTCCTGCAGGTAACATATAGGTTATGATTACATCTCTCTCACACATACACACTTTCATGGGTTATGACATGAATTGGGATTTTCTAGGTGCTGGCGGTGGATAATGTGGATTTCGGAGAGCACGTTGAGACTCAGACAGGCGCGAGAGACAGTCTGAGCAGAAAACATCACCGGGTGTACCAGCTGTACAGCAGGACCAGTGGAAAACATGTGCAGGTGCTGGGAAGGAAAATCGTTGCCACTGGAGAAGATGGGGATAAATATGGTAAGAGCGTTTGCATATGATAAACGTGCACATGTGGAGATATAAACAGGTAAAACTGGAGCGAAATTTTAAGCCATATTAAACAGAAACGGGTTGATAAATAGAGCAGTCGAGGGTGACCGTCCCCTTCATCGACCGCTTTATGGATTTCCATTTGCCCTGTTTTGTCTTACCTGCTTTCAACACAAGGGCAAAGACCGTTTGACAAATGAGAGAGAGAAACAGGGGTGAGGGAGTTGATCTTAACTGACCTTGATGTCATCCAAGGACAATATGTGTGATCACGTGCATCTACAGTTTAAACACCACAGAAAAGCTCGAAGAGGATTAAAGTCTTATCAGTCAGCCGAATCGAACGAAAGCAGAGAGAAAGAAGGCAGTATTGGCCAGTGAGGACGGAACTTGTCAAGATGGCAGCATCCAGTAAAGGACCCCTTTTTTTAATGTCGATTAGCTGAGATGATTAGTGCCTGTTGCAATGAATAGTTGCAGATAGGGAGTTGCCCGTGTCTTGGCCTAGAACAAGAAAAATTCTCTGGCAATATTTTCTCTGGCAGAAGTTACAAAAAACGGCAAATCGAGCACATCCTTGGCCTGTCTATATTCCTGTCTGTCTGTATGTGTGTCTCTTCACAAGCCCAGCTCGTGGTGGAGGCCGACACCTTCGGGAGTCAGGTGCGAATCCGGGGCAAAGAAACCAACTTCTACTTGTGCATGAACCGCAAGGGGAAACTGGTGGGCAGGGTGAGTCGGTTCGATTTTACAATGCACACAAAACTCTTGAATCTGAGATTGTGATTGGACGGGAAGTATTGTCATATAATACGCACAGTAAGGAAGTATAATACCAGCTCGTTCACTCATACGGACTTGTACAGTATGGCACATGCTTTAGATCAACATTTTTTTAATGCCCTATCTTTAATACATTGAAGCTTTCTGTAAGCTGTAAGGAAACGTTTATTTTACAATGTTGGAAGGAGTCTGTAGTGTCAGTAAGTTTTCCAGCATCTTTAAGAAAGAGGAGTTTATGCTTTGTGGTTTCTTGAAAACATGTCAAGTTGCATAGTTTAATCTTATTAACTTCAAGTGAGAGAAAAAAAAAAAAAACAGGCTGGTGAGGGAACGGGACAGCAGGAGCTAACTTGGTTTGTGGACTTTCAACAACATTAAATGTAACTGTAAATGGTTAAAAGTACAATGTGTATTTCTTAGAATAAATAAAAATGTCTAATTATTGGCAAATTGCTGTGCTATAAGTGGAATAAAGCATTTTGCGATATATTTACCCACACGCTTGCTAATGCATGATCTATTTTAGTGCACAGCTAAAAGATAAAGTGTTGCCTCCTGTTTTCTGGACAGAAAGCCAACAGTGCAAATGCTGAGTGTGTCTTCATCGAGATGGTTCTGGAGAACAACTACACCGCCTGGATGTCAGCACGTTATACCGGCTGGTACGTTGGCTTCACCAAAAAGGGCCGACCCCGCAGAGGACCACAAACCCTCCCGAACCAGCAAGAAGTGCACTTCATGAAGCGCTTTCCGCCCGGCGAGCAGCCGAACCTGCAGCACAGCAGCTTCACCACCGTAAGCAAGAGGAACAGGAGAACGCAGGAGACCAGCGCAAGTCCTGACACACAATCATAACACCCATTTAAACCATCACGCACTTCTATAAAGGATGCTGACACGGAGGATGCTTGGACAGGAGTCATCCTGACCAACCAGCTAGGTGTAGTTCACTTCACTTCCAGGTGGAGGTCAAAATCAGACCAAATACAAATGCTGTGTAATCAAAGATGGCTGGGCGTACGTCCAGGAAATGAACTCGGAGACTCATGACAAGGGCACACACTGCACCGCGAGCCGAGAGAAAAGCCTCTCCAGCATCCACTCAGACAGCGAGTTTCACGGATATACAGTATATAGATTAAAAAATAATGTAATGTGGAGGGCTTGTGTGTACATTATTCCCTTCACGGGTTAAAGTAATCCTGCTTGAAATGTTAATCATTGTTAATAGGACATAGGCATGTGAAATAAAACAAACAGCTAAATGTAGCTAAAAGAGCGAATTATGGGACAAGAATCGTAGCAAAAAGTGAAATCATGATGGGATTTTTTTTTTTTTTAAATGTGGAATGAGCTTATAAAGATGCCTTGGAGTATACACACTTAAGGGGAAAAAAACCTACATGTAGCACCTTAAAGCAAGGATTCTCCATGTTTCTGCAGTCTAATCATTTCCACTCCGAGCATAATCTTATTACTATTCAAACTGTATTGAAATGTGTATCATAATATTTGGCCTATTTATTGCAGCTATGCAGCTTTTTATTTGCTAACAGAACACGAGGTCCATGTTCGATTAATGACGAAAACTCCTATAGTATAAATGGAAGTGATTTCCAGAATTGTCACAAAAGACCCTTGGATATGCTTCAGAAAGCCCTGGGGGTCTCTGGAGCTTGCATTAAGGACCGTACTTTCAGGGTTCTTCAGCTGGAGCCCTGAAATAACAATCCCAAAGACACAAGGCTTCTCTTTATTACAAGCTTCCACGTAGAGCACAATAATCCAGAGAACCCTTGGAGATCCTTTGGAGATTGCGAGTAATATGATGGTGTGAAATAAGTAATGGTTCGGATGGAAAATTTCATACAGTACAGCAAATTCAGTTATAGAGTTTAGAGAATTATAACGTCAGATCTGGACCTTAAAAATAGCTCAAGCCTGTTTTCTGATGAATCATTTATTCAAGAGTGCTCTATAGACCAACAAACAAATCATTGTTGGAATGATATTGAGAAGTTTTAGTCTCGTTGCTCGAGAACCGGACATGTCAGAATTTTCAGAATCTGGTGCACGGCTTGGACTCACTTAACTATGACTTGAGTCTCAATCTAGACTGGAGGTGATGAAACTCAGAGTTCGACTCTGCAACTTGCATGTTGTTAGTAATCAGAGCTTTGTCCACGTATAATCAGCTGCTTAGGGGCCCTGAGCCACCAGGGGGCCCTGTAAAAATGCAGAGTAAAAAAGAAGTTATATGCTTTTCTCCTATCTTCTGGCGATAAAAGACAATGGTTCAGGCTTTGGCAGGGGGCGCCCTTGTGGCCTGGAACTCGAGAGGTATTATTATTTTCAACCCAGAGCTTCAACATCTCTGTTAGTAATTGTTTCTTCAGCATTAAGTAACACGAGTCAAAGTACGCCACCACAGCTGACTGCAATTCATTAAAAAACCCCAGAGTTCCGCTGAAAAATTAAATCATCAGAGATGGCAGCGTACCCCCGCTGCGATAACATTTGGGATTTGACATTTACATTCGGTCGTTTACCAGATGCTCTACTCAAAAAACAAGTTAGAAAACAGCCAAAAGCACAGCAATGTTCAAGAATTAGAGACAAATCCCGGTCTGTAAAGTGTTAGAGCCGTCTCTCAGAAGGTGGCGACAAAAAAGGGGTCGAAACTGAATGTGTAAATAATACTGCAAATAAGAAGTCATGCAACAAGCAGTTCAAAGAAAGTGCAGAGAAAATAAAAGGTTTTACCCAAGATAAAATAACGCCTCGAACGTGAACTCAGGTAGCAGCTTCAGGACTGAGGATAAGACGGCTTCCACTCAGCATGGACTTGTTCTTCCAACCTCAAAATCAGTGACGCCCAAATTATCCACTTTTTTTTTTCTCTTTTGCTTTCTTTTCAGCTCCTAAACCAACCTGAACCAAGCAAGAAAGAGTACTGTACTTTATTGGAAGGATTATATTGTGGAAAGTTAACATTTTTAACGACATGTGATCCTGACGGCGTGGAAATATTCCCAACTTCCATTGTCCAGAGTTGGCTGTATGAACTCGGACCCAGAACTACAGTGTGGTACCTAAGACTAACTCAATGTACACTAATGGTCACTCGTGTTTTATGGATCGTTTTTTTTTTTTTCTTTAAATGACCTTCACAGTTCATTTCACAGTTCAGGTCCTGATCCAACCTTGTGAAATAACTGCAAGAGCATAAGGGTGGACGATATGCTACAGGAAAAAGATTGATTATGTGCAGGATTTTTGCCACACAAAAATGGGAGCCATCAGGTTTCATCCAGTTTCTGTAATGCTGGCTGGCCTGAACTAAAAATTCCATGAGTAATGTTGATTTTTTTTACGAATATGTGAGGAATAAAACACCGTGTGTCATGCTGTTACTGAAGAATAATCAATGACAGGGTGATGTGATGAAGCAGAATTGCTCTTAGCACCCCAAACATTGATTGATTATTTTCCAATAAAAGCAAGTCCAACTGTGTTTTATTGTATTTTGTTCCACAGAATAAGCCAACAACTAACTTAAAGAACGTTTTATAGTTTTTACCACGTACAGTTAGGTTTAACTAACTGTGATGTAGCCCATTCACAAAACGTACATTACAGCAGCTATAAACAGTTATTTCCTGCTGGGCGTGCCTATTTTATTTTATTTTTAAGAAAGAAAATTTTAAGTGTAAACTCATCTGTTTTGGAAAAGTTACAGTTTTACCTCCGACAGTTTTAAAGCGCTGACACTGGACAAACGTCTCCTTACAGAAATCTGTTAAAACATCTGGACTGTCAGAAATAGGGGTCCAGTAGGAGTCAATTTCTGTCCCCCAAGGAACAAGCTAGACTAACATACCCCTCAAGAGAACTATGTGTACCTTTTTAGGGCCAAAAAGGTACATATACGTCCCCAAGCAGTATATAAATGGTACAAATAAGTACCTGAGAGGGAACTGATCCAAACTGATCCCCCTTAAAAATGAAAAGTTCCTCCGATCATGATGCATTTTTGTTTTTATGTTCCTTTTGGTAAGAAAACACACTGGGTGAA
>JAPEIY010000018.1:922440-933264 GCA_026122135.1 Cathorops aguadulce | reverse complement strand
ATGCTTCGGAAATCATGTGAATAAACTGATAAATTTGATATGTAACCCGAATATCGGCGTATTTTGGCACTTGTCCGGTCAGATAAGTAACTGAGACGATGAACTTGTCCAACATAAAGTATCACTTGTCCAGGACAAGCAGACAAGCGTTAATGTCAGCCCTGAAGACGACAAACAACGTGATTTCAGTGACAGCATGACAAACAGCATTAGAGGCATGACGGAGATACAAGTCACATGAGATTCCTCAAACCAATCCTGCATCTCACATTCCCACATGAACAGAAGGTCAGCTGAGCCTTGTTGAAGTGGTGGGATATGAACTCACAACCATCCAGACAGCACAGAAACGTAACACAGTGTGTGCGTGTGTGATTTATCTACCTGGAATCCCACAAAGGAGATCTGCATGGACAGGATGGTGCCCAGGCAGTACACCGTGCAATATGCCACGTAGATGCGGTGAGAGAACCTTCCGGTGAGCATCAGCACCAGGACATGCAGAGGGATCAGGTTAATGAGGAACACGTAGCCTCCCCAAGAGGACACCTGCAGATATTTAAAAATAAAAAGTTTAATATTCATGCGTCACGATAAACACACAAACATGCGGACTGGTCCTCACCATGTAGAAGTATGCCAGGGCGCAGATGGACGACCAGTAAATCGAACCGGTCTTCACCGCCTTGATCCACATGTAGTAGGTCAGCAACATGCAGAAAATAGCGATCCCTTCCCACAGGAAGAAGAAGCCATGAGTCATGAATTAGAATTAGAAACAATTCCCTACTGTGTAAATCCAGGCGCTAAGACAGAGGTACTCTCAGGGTTACAGGTCAAAACTGTTCAAACAAAACAGGAGCAGATCCAAGTCACTGTGGGATCATTTTTCTTTTCTCTCTCTCTCAAAGTTAATAAGAGGAAAAAAAAAAAAAGCATAAACTACAGAACAAATAAAATATTTTTGAGACCTTCGTTATCATAGGAGCCTGCAACAGATCGGGAAATGTATCCTGGTACGACTGCGATCATCGCAGCGGCGAGAAGCCCAGCACCAGCATCCTGTCAAGGGGAAAGAATGACATTGAACCACTGAGTGAAAAAGCGCAACCTGAACCGGGTTAGTGAGGACCGACAGAACAAACCTTGAGCTCTTTGGTGAAGTGGTACGTGACGATGGCGGTGAAAGAAGAGAAGAGCGGCGCGAGGAACACACACACGTTTCGGATGTCGATGGTGATGTGGAAGAAGTGCAGTATGTGGTAAAGAGCTGCCGAGGTCACCATCAAACCTGTACAGCAAGGATTTTGTTTAATTATTCTCAAAGTCGCCCCGGACACAAGTGTGAATCGATAACTTCTCTCCGATTCCTCAGTGCGATGAAATCTATTGCTGGTTTCCCTTTTAATATTTCTCAGTGGAAAACTGATTTGAGGCGGGGCTGCACAGGAGCACAATCTGTGATGTCACGAAATAAGATCCCTAGTTTGAACCAATCACAGGCTGGTATGCAAATTCTTTGAGCCGACAAGCTGATGCAGAGACGAGATATGATTTGTTAATTTGCATAGTCATGCAGGGATGAACAAATCTGATCAGAAATTCATTTGCAAGCACCTCAGCTGGTGTGCAACAGTGACATTATCGAGTCCAGATTGTTTCTTTCTCTGCACATCTACTAATACATCACCTATAACAACACTGCACACGGGTATCGTGTGCAGTTTGACTCGGCGTACCAGGATAGATGGTGCCTCCAATGATTCTGCCGAGCGGATACCATGCACGATCATCGAACCAGTTGTGAAACTTGTAAAATCCCTCCTCAGCCAGGAAACGAGTGGTGCGGTAATTGAAATACCTGAGTTCAGGGGCAAAGAGAGAGACAATCAATCCATGAATGATGCATGGGAAACATCAGCATACCTTAGGAGCTCCATCTCTGTCTGTGTGTGTGTGGAGACTTACGGATCAAACTCGTGGATGACGCTCTCAAACCTCAACACGGAGAAAAGGCGAGTGGAAAAGGCTGCACAGAGAGAGAGAGAGGGGTGTTAAGACATGATCTGGCTGTGGAATAAACAAACAGTAAAAAGCACTCACACAACACAGCCGCCATGGACAGGATGAGCAGCTTCAGCAGCGTGTCCTGTTTCTCGTAGGACAGCCGCAGGAAGCCCATCTTCGTCATCTTTACTTTGTTAACACTGGATGCCTGGGACACAGAAAAATACTGTCAGATGTTCAATAACAGATGGAACATCCTCTGTTTGTATCTCTGACATCCTTCTCCCAACCATCCAGTCTGGCCAGTCTACAGAGCTGCAGCCCCTCATCCAGTCAGCTCGGCTTCCTTTCATCTCTTTCTACCCATATTCACGCAAATCCCGCCTCCCTGCCCTCCCACTGGCGAAACAGCATCAATTTCCTGAGCGCTGATTGGTTGGTTTCATTGTTCAAACAAAGGGTTTCTTGGTGTGAACCAATCCTTGCACAATAGGCATGTTTTCTGGAATACAGGTAGGGAAATAAATCGTTGTTTTTGGAAAGATAATATTTTAAATGTGCGTTGTGGTTCTCATGAACTAAAACTAGCCACCAAAATAGTTGAATGAACCAGTCAGTGGAATTAGCGCCTCAACACATTAAAACAGAGGATAGAGCCAGCTGCTCGTGAAACTGGACAGAAATGCCAGACAGTGCGCATTTTATGCTTCATGCACAATACGTGTGCAATTCCGACCCCCTCCAGATAACGAATATTTAAAAATACAAACAATAAACACATTAATTCATTAAAAACAGGACATTTCCTATTGCTAACCTGAACTAGCGTGCTAGCTAACATGCTAATAATAACACAGCCTGTTTGTGCCACCATTCTGAACCATATCCCTGAATAATTATATCCGTATACAATGCAGAGTATCTATAATCATCTCAAGGTTATTAAACAAACCGATAAAATTACCAGTTTCTTTCATCAGCGGTTCCCTCACGCTCCGCTCCGCACTCACTCCACCACACACTGCTCTCTGAGAGACTCATAGCCCCGCCCAGTCACGTAAAACCAGCGCTTATTGGTTGACCAACAATCAGTCTACATTTTCTCGCTTCTGATTGGTTGCGTAGCTGTCACTCAAACCACAACGAATTCCACACTTTCCTGATGGCGATTCAGAACTGACGTGTCCTTCCGCCTGATACACACACACAGAGATACATACACAGATATACACACACAGAGATACACATACACAAGTAGAGGAAGAAAAATAAGTGCAAATTATGTCTTCTTTAAACATTGTTTTGGCACCAGCTGATAAACAGGAATGAATTAACAGGCAACAAAAAGCGTTGGACAGAAGATTCATCCCTAATCTTAAATGAGACAAATTATAATTATTATTACAACATTGTGTGGCTAAAAGGTTGAGGACACCTGGTTATCACACCTCTATAAGCTTGTCAATCATCCCATTCCAAAACCACGGGTGGATAGCACAGCGTCCACGCCTCTCAGAAGGCTTTCTCCAAGATTTTGGAGCATCTGTGGGAATTTCTACCCTGTTCAGTTAAAAGAGCATGACTGGGGTCGGGCGAGAAGGCCTGGCTCACAGTCAGTGTTCCAGTTCAGTGCAGCACGGTCGCCCACTGCTCTGGGTGTGTGTGTGTGTTCACTGCTTCAGATGGGTTAAATGCAGAGGATGAATTTCACTGTACTTGAAGTGTTCATGTGACAAAGTTTTCTTCTTTTTCTCTTCTTCTTAAATTACTCATTCTGGATGAGTGTGTAAAGGGACATACTTTCATATATTAAAAAAAAAACGAAATTGGTCCAGGATATGCACTTAAAACATGAAATAAAACCCACCACTTGATCATGTAAAATATGGTGGCGATTTTACTTAAATCACTGCATATAAAGAATGTAATGTCAAAGAAAACTGATGACAGCTAATCAACATAAGCTCTTTAATAAAAAAAAATACACCTAATATCCAGCAAGCCCCTATTCCATCTCTCTCTCTCTGTCCTAAAAATCAATTTAATATATAGTCCCCGGGTAGGGACCGTATCAGATATTAAACTGATAACAGTAGATACTACAACTTGATCTTAGCCAAAAGGCCGAGAAGTGATACTTTAGCTGATGAACGATGGGGGAGCATCCTTCACTACACAACACACGAGGACTGAGGATACGGCTTTATTCACTAAATGGTTAAGTATAAAAACCGCATTGTTACCATGTAATTAACCAAAAACCTCAACAAGAACAAAAGAAACAACAGAAACACAAATTAATAGTTTTACGTCTGTGCCCACAAATAGGAGGAAATGAGAATGAGTTCACAAACTTACCAACCAGCAGGATACAATCTCATCTGTGCTACAAAACATATTTCAGTCTTTTCTAAATAAATGAACAAAATGTATTTAAATGTGTTTTAAAATGGATAAAACTGTATTAAACAATCAATAGAAATTGAAAATGTCTCAGATTAAAATAAACAAGTTGCCTCCCGGGGCAGCACGGTGGTGTAGTGGTTAGCGCTGTCGCCTCACAGCAAGAAGGTTCTGGGTTTGAGCCCAGTGGCCAACAAGGGCCTTTCTGTGTGGAGTTTGCATGTTCTCCCTGTGTCTCCATGGGTTTCCTCCCGGTGCTCCGGTTTCCCCACAGTCCAAAGACATGCAAGTTAGGTTAATTGGTGGCTCTAAATTGACTGTAGATGTGAATGTGAATGGTTGTTTGTCCTGTGTCAGTCCTACAATAACCTGGCGACTTGTCCAGGGTGTACCCCGCCTCTCACCCAAAGTCAGCTGGGATAGGCTCCAGATTGCCTGTGACCCTGTAGGACAGGATAAGCGGCTACAGATAAGAGATGATATGAGATAATGGATGGATGGAAGTTGCCTCCAAGTGGCCAAATGTGGTACTGCATGTCAGAGTGAAGCAGCCATTTTAGATGTGAGGATGGAATTTAGGGAGCACTGAGCAGTGTCGTATAGTTGAAATCTCCAGCAGCAATAAACAGTCCATTTTTAAAAACAAATAAAAAATGTAAAAAAAAATTTTAAAACAAAAAATGTAAAAAAAAAAACAGTCCATTGGGGTGTGCATTTTGCAGTTTGCTGATAGCACCACATAGTATACAGGGCACTTCCTTAGCAATGGTACCTGCAGAAATATAAACTCTTATGAATACAGAAGTGAATTCCTCTGGTAAATAAAATGGTCTACATCTATCCAGTCACAAACTCCACTAGCGATAAGCAATAACTAGAGAACGAAGCTATCCCATTCAGCTGAATGGCGGTGTCTGGAACTCTGTCGGTGAGCCACATTTCTTTTTTTTAATGTATATTTTTATTTAACTATAGTATGAACAAAGCACATTCATATGACAAAAAACAAAACAAAAACATAAAAAATAAATAATAATTTAAAAAAATCACGGTTTACAGACAGAGCAAAAAAGAAAATTGGCACACAGAGACATGTAAAGCAGTAGGAGTGAGTCAGTCTTCACCATTAATAAACATTAGTAAAGGATCCCAGATCTTATTGAAAAGTCTTAGTCTATCATTGTATCTAATTTTTTCAAGATGCAAAACATTCCTCATTTCCCTCAGCCACATCTCATAAGTTGGTGCAGAGTCACTTGTCCACATACGCAGTATGATTTTTCTTGCCACAACCATTTCCACAGATACAGCTTGAGCCTCATAAGTGTTAGACAAAGGTAAAGCACCCATCCCACATAAGACAGCTACAAGAGGACTTGGGGACCAAGTCTTCCTATAGGCCCTAGAGTAGCAATGAAAAATATCAGTCCAGTAAGAGGACAACTTGGTGCAAGACCAAAAGGTCTGGGCAAGTGTCCCCTCAGCAATCTTACACCTGTTACAAAGAGGTGATGTTGTTGGGGCAAACCTGTGAATATTTGTCTTATAATAATATAGACGGTGTCTGGTATTAAACTGTATGAGATTATGTCTAGTGTTAACTGAACAATCATTTACATTAGCCACACACTGGTCCCAGAACACCTCACTTATTTCTTCGTTTAATTCCAGGGCCCAGGCCTGTCTATGGGCAGAGGTATCTGTATGTGATAGTGCAAGCAAAGCTTTATAAAAGTAAGATACAGACCCTTGACTGAGAGGGTTAAATTTGTTGATGATGTCAAGGGTTTCATGGCGAGAGATATTCTGATAGTTGGGTATGTGCTTTCTTGTGAATTCACGTATATGAAAATATCTGAAGAGATTTGACATAGGAATACTGTATAAACTCTGAAGTTGGGCAAAAGAGGCAAATGTACCATCAATATATAGGGCATTCAAATCATTAATACCCCTCTGTTGCCACATTAAAAGACACAGAGTCACTTAGACCAGGGGGAAAGGCATGATTTTTGCATATTGCAAAAATATGCATATTTTTTGCATATTTTGCTTATCCAAATAAGTGCAAGGTGCTTTTATGTATCGCCTAATGTGGTGCCATATTTTCAGAGTATTACCTATGACATTGCTACCACTGTATGATCCCTTACTTGCTTTAGTGGGACTATTTAGCAGGGGTAAGAGTGAAGTATTTTTTGCACAGAGCCTGCTCCATTGCTAACCAAGCTGGGCAAGCACAAGAGTCAGCTATAGGCCCTTTCTTCCACCAGGAAATGATGGTTAACTGTGTAGCCCAGTGGTAAAGTTTAAAGAATGGGAGACTAAAACCTCCATTCATCTTTGGTTTACATAAATGCTTTTTGGTTATGCGCACGGTTTTGTAGTTCCAAAGGAAAGGAATAATTATTTTGTCTAACTGCTTGAAAAACAACTGAGGAATGAAAAATGGAATACCTTGAAAAACAAAGAGAAATTGTGGCAGTACCACCATTTTGATTGCATTGATCCTCCCAACCAAAGAGATTGGGAGGGTTTTCCAAAAATTTATATTCTTCTTGAGTTTATCAATCAGTTTCTGCCAGTTTAGTTTTAACAGATCATCAGGATTTTTGGTCACAGTTATTCCAAGATATGTAAAGGAGTCATAAGCCTTCTTGAAGGGTATGCTTTGAAAGAACTGTTTGTTATAAGTTTTTGAGACAGGCATAACTTCACTTTTCTCCAAATTTATAGTGAATCCAGAAAGATATCCAAACCTTTCAATCAACTTCAAAAGGGATGGGATTGATGTCTGTGGATGGGAGATAAACAAAAGCATGTCATTTGCATACATAGACACACAATGTGTGGTTCCATTGACTTCAATAGGGGCTATATCAGTATTCTGCCTGATTTTCAAGGCAAGTGGCTCTATGAGAATAGCAAAGAGGAATGGGGAGAGGGGGCAACCCTGACGGGTTCCTCTATAGATACTGAAGGGCGGAGACACATTTTGGTTGGTAGTAACATAAGCATTGGGCTGTGAGTATATAATTTCAATCCACTTCCTAAAAAAGGGCCCAAATCCAAACTGTTCTAAGGCTACTTGCATATAAGGCCACTCCACCTGATCAAATGCCCGCTGCGCATCTAGAGAAATAACAACTGCCTCCGTTGGTGAGCCACATTTCTATGAAAACAAGGATGCAGAAGTCATGCTGGGTAGTCTGCTGGAGTTGGATATAGTCCAGTTTATTTTCCATGGAGTAGACATTGGAGAGTAGAATGGATGGGAGAGCCGGACGGCTATGGTTACTGTAGCTGTTAGCCTAGCATGGACACCACGCTTGCCACGTTTTTGCCTCCTTGCACACTGGTTTTGTTGACTCCTCCCTGGGTCACTGGCCTCAGGACTAGCGGCCTGTTCCTCGCAGCAAGCCGAGGTCGCATAGTTTCTTGAGCAGATCTTTTATTTTGTTTTCTGCATGATTTCTGAAAGTGTGTCTGGCAATGGTAGACACGATCACCAGTTGACCCAATGTTCATGTGCTGTACAAGGTTGAGCAAAGGAACAAACTGGCATGAAAGCACCATTTTGGATCCAGAGAGACCATTGTGTACTACTGCCATGCCACCATCTTCCATGACATCCACGTGCCTGGCAAACCTGGTGGTGCCATTTGGCCAGTACAAGAATCCACCATTCCACTGGCTTGTGGCAAACGAAGTGGACTACATGAAGTAGTAAGCATATTATATTTAATACCACTGTAGGATATGCATTTTGATTACAAGCTTAAAATGATTAACTGTATATCTGTTTGCACAAATCTATGGCTATTGTCAGTGTCTTACTCACCTTTGCAGAGTTTCTTTATTCTGTCACAATCACAGTGATAATGATGTTAAGTGTTAAATTTGATGTAGATGATTCCAGTATACTTGACAAGCGCAGATCAGAGGTGATAAACCTATATACAAAGGGAGAGATCATGAACCACTGGGTGAAAGACTACCTCACAGGAGTATGCAGAGAGCTTCCCACAGATCTCTGTCCTCCTTGAGGCCAATGTCAACAAGTGCATCTACAGTCACAAGCCTCAATGCCAGGCATTGCCCGGTTTGACCAACCAAGACGCTTGGTCAGAAATATTTTATCGAGTAAAGCTAATATCTCATTGCGCTGCGACAGCCTGCGACTAGTTGGAGACACAACATTTGTGATAAAATATGCAAATTAGCGACAATTTTCACTTGGAATCACACTGAATTGATATTCCCATATTTTATCAGAATTGTTATGTCTCCAACTAGTTGCAGGCTGTTGCAGCCCAGTGAGATACACTTGCACTTCCTGTCTCACAAAAACTGACTTGAGAAGGGTTCATGATGGTTTTGTGACACCAGCGACACATTTGCGGCTATTTTGAGAGAAATTTTGTTACACAAATTTTTTGAACATGTTCAAAATTTCAGCAATGAAGGAGCGACACTTTGCGACTCATGCGAGGAAATTGAAATTTGTCGCAAGCTGTCGCAGCCCACTGAGAGACTGGCTTTAGGCCCATTCAGGCACACCTATGGTCAGCTTCTTTAAGCAAAAAACGATTTTCAAGCAAGTACTTTACAAAAAACAAGATGTATTAATCAGCATTCTCGCCATTTTGTTTTTTTCTTCCCCATTTGTAATGGCAATTCTGATTGGCTTGCGTGCACATTTGTGCTTTTCATCAAAAGTGGTCGCTGGTGCATTCTACGTTTTCCTAGGTTGACTTCAGAACGTCCACACATATGTAAAAAAAACTAGTGGTAAGTACATTCAATGACTGGAAAGACATGCCTTTGTGTCTCAAATAGTAAACCACACTATAAAAGGTTGTTTAATTTCCTCCTAAATGCAGTGGCAAACTGACTGATACAGTATTGCAGTACAGACTCCCGTTTTATGTTTTTAGTTTTAGAATTCCTCTTTACAATATTGCTCATCATTGTTACAGTATAGGCAAAACAGTGTGTTTTCTGTCCTAAACTCTATATTAAAAGATGTATTATGTACTAGTACCATATATCAGACATGTATTATGATATTGATTTATGTTTCATGGTTTGTCTTGTTCTTCTGTTACAGAAATGTTTAAAAAAATTTTAAATAAATGTGCTTTTGTCTAAACAATTCAATTATACTTCAAGAAAACATCAGTATTGCCTTGAATTGTGTACTTGAAAACTTGCCGAAATACCGCAAAATTTTAGAGCAAAAGAAAATTCAAAGGGGGCAAAAATTTTTTGAGGCCATTTGCCCAAGGTGTAAAAAGTTAACGTTGAGGCCTGGGTCAGAGAGGGTTTGAGGATCACAGCTTTCAGGAGATGTGGGAACTCTACAGGCAGTATTCAACCCAAAAGGACAGGCCTGAGCAATTCAGTCCTGAGCAGAGAGAGAGAGAGAGAATATACAGAAGGTGTACAGTTCTGTAAGGTGGCATCTGCACACATCAGTGATGCACAATGTCTGGATGAGGAGGTTCAGGAAATACCATTAATGACAAGGAGCAAGTGAGTGCTGTGAAACAAGAGCAGACTAGCACAGTAAATGGTAAATGAAAACAGTAAAATAGTTCAAATGAGTGATATTTTAAAATCACATTGACTGTGTGTTTACTTTTGGTCATTAAAAATTGGTATGTCATAAAATCTAGATAGTTACAATACGTTTTTTTTTTTGTCCAGTAGTCACAGGCAAGCACCTCCAAGTGTGATCCTTCCTCAGGGTCAGGAGAGGAGACTGAACTGTTAGCTGCAAGCAAGTCTGTAGAAGGTGAGTGAGATACAGAGAGATCAAATCATTTTTAAACAAGTGTTGCCAGGCAAAACAAACCTTACCTGACCTTTCCGGTGACCTGGACCTTCACCTTGACCCAATTACCCCCAAGATTTAATCAGGTAATCTACAGACCATTACCCACCAACCCTGAAAACGTGAAGTCAATCGGTGAAACTGTCCAGACACTAGATTGTTAACAGACACACAAACAAACCCCACGGATTACAATACCTCACCCCACTTACTCCATCGCAGGTGAGGTAAAAATAATTAATAGTTCAAAACTAGTTTGTTTGATCAATTCTTAGACTGTCAAGTCCCAAGAGTCAGTCAGTCTCTGGGCCAGGAATCCTGGGACAACACCAAGAAGCCTGAGTCCACTAGCCAGCCCACAGAGTCTCCGTCTGCAACCACGGGTCATGATTACCCCACAGAATTGCCCCTGAATGACTCCCCTATAAGTGATATTAACATTATATGCAAACGAGAACAGTTTGTTGGAGGAGGTTGTGTTTTCACCTCCATTTGTCCATTCAGCATCTCATCTCATCTCATCTCATTATCTGTAGCCGCTTTATCCTGTTCTACAGGGTCGCAGGCAAGCTGGAGCC
>JAPEIY010000018.1:532855-546002 GCA_026122135.1 Cathorops aguadulce | reverse complement strand
TGCGCGAGTGCCACCGAAATTACTGTGTTTTAGTTATTCGTGAAAATACGGAACAAATCGCGTCCCTTATCAGTTCAATACGGGACGCATAATTCATCTCCCAAATACGGGACGATTCCGTATTTCAAGGGACGGGTGGCAACCCTAGTTATGGATCAAATGTTGAAAAAACATGAGAGGACTCTGCACAGTGAGGTCAACATGGCTGCCACAAAGCTGATGCTGGCCACATGGTGTTGGGACAAACCATTTTTGAGTTGCAGGGGGGAGTTCTGTTAGTAACATATAGTTGACGGAACATTTGCAGACATTAATTATATATATATATATATATATAGGCACTGCCTAAAAGCGGAGCTCCCATCTGTTTCTGGGTTGTAGGATTTTCTTATATCATAGCCAGTCTCTTTTGTTTTATTTCTTTACTGGCTAGCACTGGTGTGTCTCATCTCATGTATGACTGGTAATTACTAACACTGGCCACTAGGCAGTGTGTGTGAGTGGTAATTACTAACACTGGCCACTAGGCGGTGTGTGTGAGTGGTAATTACTAACACTGGCCACTAGGCGGTGTGTGTGAGTGGTGGTACACAGACGGACAAACCACAAAAAATCGAGCGCCGCTATTAAGATACTGAAATGATTTAAGTAAATTAAACATTTTTTCTTTAGTACTTAGATTTTTGAAAGACGTGTGTTTTAAATCTTACCTAAAACTATATACTTCATTATAATTTTGTATTTTTAGTGCCTTGAATTTCAGCCATTCCGGTGCATCATTATGCGGACAGATGACGATGATGACGACGATGATGACGACGACGAAGTTGATGATGTGTAAAGTTAAGATATATGTCTGCAGTTGTGTCTGTTGAATGAAAGTTGAGCCGCTTTATGAGACTGGAAAAAGTACTTCAGGCTCGTTAGAATAATAATCCAAGTCATAATAATAATCAATCCAGCATGTAACAGACAATACTGTGTCATTTTAAAGTCGCTCAAAACCCCACGCTGGGTGACGCAGGAATGCTGATCGAATCCGAGCGGAAATGATTCCTTGTTTATCGGCTCGTAAATCTGATCTGGATGCGGACAGAAGCTGCAGCTCCGGCTCTGCTGGCGGAGGAAGGCCGCTGTGGGACTGTGATGTGTTCCTGTGGACAGAAGTGACTCAGGGGTGGGATGAGTGCGCACCTGTGCAGGTAAACCCAGTGATCTCAATCAACTGTGAAACAATTCCACACGCCCCCTGGCGGTCACACGCGTAACTGCAGCCCAACACCGACAGTCCTCTTGACTTTAACTTGATTAATTCTGCAAGTTTAAAGATTCTCTTCTCCTCCACCCGCTTTCCTCATCAAGGCATTTCATTCACAGAACTGCAGCTCACTGGCTGTTTCTGTGAAAATCCCAGGACATAAACACTTTCTGAAATCTACCCACCTGAAACCGACCATCATATCATGGTCAAACCCACCAAGATCAGCCCCCCCCCCCCCTCTGAGAATTGTGATGTTTGTGGACATTCCCTGGAGCTCTTGACCTGCATGACTGTAAGTGTTGCGGTTCTTTACTCGCTGGGCTGCGATTGATGACACATCGATGATACTTTTGGCACCCAACCGTTTATTCTGTTAACATTTATAACAATGAGCAAAAGACGATCATGAATCTTCACAAAGGCAGCCGAACACAGGAGAGAGACAAGCAGAAGCTTTTCATGTGAGCGTAACACTAGCTAACATGTACAACAACAAAACCACATGGTTAACAAAGCTAGAAATCATAAGCTCTCAAAATACTCTTCCCAAATGTAGTGAGCGACACGATTCTGTGCGTTTATCATATAATACATGAAGACACTGTTAGGTGCACTTAGACTCAGGTTATAGATCATTGAAGTGTAGATTATGATCCAACTGCTCTGGATGCAAACCTCTCCCAGCCAGGGGAACGCAGGGCAGAACCACAACAGGCTTATGGAGGGAGCTCGAACAGAACAAAGGAAACTCCCAATACCAGAGCCAGCTCAAAGGGTTTGCGGCCAATGGCAAGTGGGAAGAATCAACCTTGCTCCATTTGCCCTGGGCTGCTGCCAGCGAGTTCCTCTGGGTCAGATCTACAGAAAGACATCGCTCTCGCATGTGGGCTTTGCTTTAAAGTGTTTGTGCTCATGATGAGGTCGGGAAACACAAGGACTGTGAAAGTGCCATGGCTAGGTTTTTAAAGATCATTTTTTCAGGCTGTTGTGTGAACAAGTTATAAAACATGACATTTGAAAAATTAACCACAAGAATCACAGCAATATTCCAGCTACACTAAGTTTAATTGAACAATTCTGAAATGACTCAACATTCAGCAGCTGAAGGAAACGTAACGCTTCCAGACAGGAGCTTGTGCTGTGGGTCCACCGGGATACGGTCAGCGATTTTACAGAAGGACCGATGCCCTCACAAGATGGCACAGGAACAGTGTTGGCAATAATTCCCTGTTTGTTCTTTATTTGCCTTGGACCTTGCCACCAGGAGGATGGAGTCAACATCAAGACAAGGTAATGTGTGGTCATGCAGAGTCCTAGTGGAGATGCAGCACGAGGACTAAATCTAAATAAGGCACCATGATATCAGCAGGTCCACTCGAACCACAGCAGCAGGTCAGGTGGGTTACATGTTCAAAATTACACTGGAGCTTCATATAGTGACACATGGATGAAGACACATAACACACCATGTATCCTCCTCCTCCTCCACTATAGGAGTACAAAAACAGACATTATGCACATCTATACCAGTTTCCAACCATTCACACTGCGACTTCAAGTAACTGAACAGGATTTGAGCAGGAGGTAAGACGGGAGGGAGCCTTGTGTACAAACACGCACCGCAATGCGTCTGAAGTGAGATTAAGGTCAATTCCCTTTCGATGTGCAGCTTACTGTATGTTGGGTCAGGATTCCCCAAAAAAAGTTTGTGCATAGAGGACAGAACTGACCATGGACAAATAACTGGTTTCCTAAATGAATTACCTTCCAAATTAGTATAATTTACTCCGTGTTGAACAGAACGATGAAATGGAGAGATCAGTTAATCAGTCTGTTTTTCAAACAGCAATTGCACATCACTTCATGAGCAACCATTCCTTCATAAAATGCCTCACAAGGAAGACAAAAAACAGTAGTGTATATAAATTAAAAACAACTACAGAAAAATTAATGACAGTTGTCACAGATTAGAAACACAAAACATAAATATCAGAGGATGAAATTAGGGATGCATCGATACCACTGTGAACGAGTTTGATGCCTCAGCACTGAAAATGAAATGAGTACCAGGTTTAGTCCGGATCAATCTGACCAATCAGAGAAGCCGTGGAGTGTTTTACTCAGCGGCGAGTGCGCGCTGTTTGAAATGAACTCCTGCCGAGTTTAAACTCTGATGTTCTGGCCTTTAAACAATCCCATTAATACAAAGTGCGAAGGCGCGACGGTGGCATCAGTCAGCGCGTTGATTAAAATGAGCTGCACCCTGACCCGAGCAAAGTGCAGACGCTGACGAGCGAGGGGAAAGGAGGTGTGTCTCAGTGCTCGCAGTAATGAAGTGCTCTCCTGTGGATCTCTTCCTGCGTGTGCAATCCACAGCACCACGTGCTCATTTTAAACAACCACGCCATGGGTTTGAGGAATAAATCTGTTTCTGACTGATGGCCGACACCAATATCAGTATAAACGCATCCCTAATTGAAGCCCGTACATTCATTAAGAGAACGCTAGCAAAGTAGCTTACAGTATTCCTGCGCAGGAGCACAAAGTGAAACTAATGCATTCAGTCAATTCCTTCACAGACCAGGATCCAGAACCCAAAAGAAACACAGGCCAACAGCTTCGTTTAAAAATCATCAACTCCAGTTGATTTCAAGAGTTCAATCTGACCATTTCCATCTGACGAGTGAGGCCATCCCCAACCTCAAACCCCGCTCACTTTCACCGTCATTAAAAACAGCAAGACGGCTTCAACTAAATCACGAAGACGGCCACAGCGAGGACGACAAAACAAAACGTGATTCTTAGTTTTAAAAACAGCGACATTGAGCTGAAATGTGCATGTATTAGTGGTCAGGTGGATAATGATTAGACATGATTTGCAATCAATATCAGGATTTTACATCATTCCTAGGTAGATATGTATTTAAAAAAAGACAGTAATAATCACACTCTGCCATCTCCACCCACTGATTCTAAGTTCACACTCGAAAGCAGCAAATCTCTCGCGCTCCCGTAAGAAATGATGGCCACCAAAAAGAAGCAGCTGATGATTATGTTACACGCTTAACTTTATACGCCCCTCATTAACAGATTAAGAAAGTAAACGAATTGCATGAGTAACATGCTCTCACTGGACGCACAAAACATCTCTGCTACGTCCTTCCAAGTTTTATTTGTTTCCCATAATGCCTGTACGTGGAGAATAAACCGTGAGCCGTTGTTTTGTCACCTCCTGGTGTGGATGGAGGGTTCGTCTGCGAGTGTGTGGCAGTGGAGGGTATCGTACGTCAGCAGTGTGCGAAAATAAACCTGTCTCCTTCCACAAAGCTCTGATCTTATATCAATATTTAAAATCAACACAAGCAGAAACTTCTCCACAGTTGGGAAAGTCTCTCCAAATGACACTCGGCAAACTGAAGGAGGGAATTGTGGGTAAATCCAGCTGCTGCTCCCTTCCCTGAGCGGGCTGGGCGAGGAGCCGGGCTTCACAGCGCGCGAGCTCTGTGATCCGCTGCTGTGTCCGTCCCCTCACCACATCCTCAACTCATCTTCCGGGACTCGACCTGCAGCACAGGCCAAACACCACACAGGAACTGCGAGAGAGAGAGAGAGAGAGAGAGAGAGAGAATGATGAAGGGAATTAAGTGATCAGAGAATTAGAGGGATTGAGGAGATGATCTGATAACCGGTCTCTCTAATGAACACAGTTCAATTACAGATCATTTTTACTGAAGAGAATCATCAGGAGACAGAAAGAGAAGAACCACAGAAAGAGACAGAGATGCTCAAAACAATAAGGCAGGAAGACAGACAGGGAGATACAATCACTTAAATCAGACAGACAGAGACAAATGGTCAAAAGTATCAGTTAAAAACAGACAGCGAGAAAAACAAAGTCAGTTCAATTAAATAATGAGTTCAGTACACTGACAGAGAGACAGACAGTTTGATGGGAAGACAAAACATCCAGTGATGCAGGCAGGCAGTTCAATGAAGAGACAAAAGCAGATAAAAGGTAAAGCTCAGTTAACTAGACAGAGAGACCTACATCCTTTTGCTCCAATTTATGTGGTGTGTATTTTATATATATATATATATATAGAGAGAGAGAGAGAGAGAGAGAGAGAGAGAGAGCTCTTTTCCAAAATGCTATAAATCCATTTTGGCTGTTTTCAGAAAAATGACATTTATTTATCCAGACCCATAAATTTTGCAAATATTTAATTTATCCTGTTATAATAGTTGGTTCAGTCTGAACATTTTCAACAATAACTGACAAATCTAACAATGTTATTGATTATAAATCCAAAGTTTATTATATATTTTTTTCAAAATGCTATAAATCCACTCTTTTTTTCTGTCTTTCTGTTTTTAAAACAAGAGAACATGCTGTAGATATATAACATCAGGAACTCTCATCATACAATTTATAATAAAATCAATTAAATTATATCAACACTTAAATAACATTCATTTATGTTTAATCTTACGTGTTAAGACTGTCCACCACAGAAAACAACTAACTAAATAACAAATGGCCAGTTAGTTCAATTTTTTAAATGCAATCCATTCAAAGCGTCACCTTAAATAGCACGACAAAACCACTAATTAAATAATGATCAGCCCGCCAACAGAATAGCAAATTTTCTTCGTTTGCTCTCGGTCATGGTTATCTTTGTTTAAACGACGCCTTCTACCACCTGGTGTCGGTTTCACAGGTTCTTCACAACCGTCAAAAGTATTCACAACCACCATTTGCAAATGTTATTTGTGCTCAAGAAGCGACACAAGAAAACAAAACTCCTCGCTTCCGAGTGCCGCCATGTGGGAGAGTGTAGAACGCTGAGCGAACTCCGATTGGTTGAGAGGAAATGTTGCACTCAGCCAAAAACCAGGTGGAGCGCCTCTCACGTTTTGGAGAGAAACTACAATTTGCAGCATATATAAACAAGGAAATGTAGTGATTTGGCATGAAACATTCATGGAGCAGTGAATAGTCTCCGTACACAGCAGAACAGCGCGACGAACTCGGTTTTTAAATTTGGCATTTATCGCATTTTGGAAAAGAGCTCTTCATTCATACACACACACACACACACACACACACCTGTGAGTGTTTAGTCTGTTTATTTCTTATCTAGAGTGTTTATACTGTTTATTTCAGTTATTCTATTTATTGCATTGCCTGTTTGCACCGTGGGTCAGAAAGGACTGAAATTTCATCGGTCTGAGGACTGAATGACCGAGCGTTCTCTTTAGTGAGAGAAACTGCGGATTCATTCTGCAAACACACTGATCTCAGGGTCTGGATCCACAGGAGACGAGCGGTACAGTCAGCACCAAAGATATCTCTCAACACAGACACCACACTGATCTCGGACTCCTCGAGGAGGTCTGAAACTCACAGACTCACCTTGACTTTCGGTCTGTACTCGAGGTATGTTGTCCGAATCTGGAGGCTGCATCATCAGAGCAAGGGAAAAATAATAATTATGAACATTCCAAGCAAGTGAAACGGCGTTGTAGTTCACTGGGCTGAAGCGAGACAGGAAGTACCTGAGGAGGATGTGCAGGTAAGAGCCGAGTCCTGTGAGAATGTGCCACCAGGCGTGGAGCTGCGTCACTGCTCCAACTACAGGAGGCAGCCTCTGTCGCATGGCTCTGAAACAAGAACACAATGGCTTAAGGAACATTATTACATAAACACAGCTGCAGGATGCAGCTCTATAACTCTAATTACCTTAAAGTGTCACATGCTATATTATCGATGTTCCATAAAACAAATCCCAACAGGAAGACGGATAAGGACATGTAGCACAGCACTCTCAGCCACGGATACACCCTGCAGCAGGAAGAACATCTCATTTCAATAGGATCAGACATGCCCTCCACATAATACTCGACTTGCTGGTGGTTCTTTGGCTTGTAAAGAGTTAAAACAACTAAAAAAAAAACTCACCATGTGACGATGAAAACAGACCGAAACACTAACAACGCCACCAGCACAGCATACATGACCTTAAGAAAATAAAATAAAAAGGTCAACCAGTGTTGTGTTTATTATATACACATCATTGGCTGTGTCACACCCAGAAAAGTGTGTGTGCGCGTGTGTATATATTGCTCACACTCCCCCAGGAAACCAGGGTGAAACAAAACACAAATACACAGAGTGATTAACCTCCTGCACGCTCAGATATCAGCGCTCTGATCAGAGGGAGTGCTGAACGCGTGCCCTCAAGCACAACCGGCTCTGCAACACCATCATGGCCGTCTGACTCTGCTTTCATTCAGCTGAAACACTGATGGCGCTTTACAGAGCGTAGTGCAACACTGAGGAACGTTAGGGTCACATTCACACGGACACAACGTGGCGCAGGATGGGAGGGGTTCGTTTCAGGGCTGCTGGGAGGTTTTCAGTGTTAAGCTCCCATGAAAGTCACTTCAGCACACTTCCCTTTCATTCGAGAACACAAACATTCAACACGAACAGCACTTTAACCGAGTCCGAGCTTACCTGATGGAAAACTGGCTCCTTCCACTGCAAATACACCTACATGTGAAACAGCAAGAGAATCTATGAGATTATAATCTTTAAATAAATTCTGAACAGTTTTCTCTCACACACACACACACACACACACACACACACACGTAAAACTAGAAGAAAAGAGCATCCTCACCACACTGACGATAACACTGAAGAAGAGGAGAAGTGCAATTGGCAAATAGTTAACGGTATTTTCTTGCTTGAAGCATTCATATCTGCAAAATACAAACAAATTACATTATTAATTATTTTAATATTGTTGAAGGCTCCTGGTGAACTCTACTTCTAAGTCTAAAAGAGGCTTTTAAGATGTTTTTTTTTCCCTCTGGAAACACTCCGTTGGGTCTCGGTGTCGGCTGGGGAGAGCCATGATGTAAAAAGTACGCTGCAGTAATCAGTGTGTTGTTTCCATCATAGCAAGGAGGAGACCAACTCGTCCAGAACAATGACTGTGTTTGTGCTGATATCAAAACTGCACGCATTTGGACGCATCCACAATCCACAGGCTGGACGTTCTTCACCCTCGGTCATCAACACACCCACTCAATCACTGCGAATTCCCCGGACAGCGACCTGCTCAATTCACATACACGACTCAGACTCTGTACCAGAGAGCTGGCAGGGTAACGGCCGTTTAATGTCCGGTGTCACCGATTCAGATGTTTGTGTTCTCACATACGGCTCCTCCAGATGATGTGTGGAGAAGTTCAGGGTTGCAGTGAGTGTGACTGAGGGAGCAGCTGCTCCAGAGGGTTTAATAAAACTTGCGTGTACACACACACACACCTCCAGGTTTTTTTTTTCTAATATTACTGTAAGCTTGGATAAATTATCCAAATATCAATAATATAAACAAAATATAAACTATAAATTAATTCATGTATAATATGACAAAAAGAATTCACAAGCATAAGACTGACTTACAAACAGTAAACGAAGACACAGCAGCTGTAGATCATCGGCAGCTCATCGAGCAACTGGAAAAAAGTCAACCGTGAAAGAGAAGAAGTGCGAAGATTCATGAAATAATCGCTCAGGCTCTCTGTAGAGCTGAAGGCATCAGTGATGTAGATACTGCACATGTGGTGGGAAAGATGATGCACTGAAACACTGACTGTGGAAAAATCAGGAGAAAATCTCACCTGCATTTCATACTGTAGTGTCATGTGGAAGCACCAAGAACCGACACCAACAGCTGGATCAAAAACAGCAAAAAATAAATTACATTTTGTCACCCCCCCACACACACACTATATTCCTTGACACACACGCAGGTTATCCAGACATGGCCCTGCATTCCTTCACCGTCTTTAACCACGCCCTTAGGTATCTGCAGGAGCACACATTCAGCACGAGGAGAAACGCAGCGCCACAGTTCAAAACAAACAGCGCAGAAAATTTCCAAGATAATCACACTGATTACATTGTTCTGGCTGCTAAGCTCAAGAGTGTGTGTGTGTGTGTGTGTGTGTGTGTGTGTGTACTCTCCTCGCGCTGTTCTGTAACTGCAGACCTGTGTGATGTCCGTGAAACAGAGAGGGCATGTCGATAAACAGTGTGGAAACACAGGGACGGAGTCCACTTGCTTTCTGTAACCCGTTAGTAATAAAGCACATGGCAAGAAGCGTGGGCACACGCTGTTCTAGGAAAATAATAAATGACAAGATGGTAGGTTTCTGTTCAAACACCAAAGCTGATTATCTTCCAACAACACCACGTCCTGAAACGCTCCCTCTGCTCATACCACAGCAATACAGTGACGATTACTAACTAAAGAACGACATGCTGTACTTTTTATCCATTTATAGTTGCATTTAATGTTCCGAATGACATCAGTTCCTGTTATCAGTTCAACAGTCGTTCACTGATGCTCTGCCTCACTCGAAGTTACAAAGAAAATAAATGCAGCGAGTCACATAGCTGAGAAACTGCAATGTTTAAACTCCTCTCTCTCTCTCTCACACATGCACGCGCTGACACTGGAGACTCCTTACAGTGACGTTAAACGTCTCTCTAAAAAGCTCTTCATCATATCTGTTTTCAAAATTGAGAAATAACATACTTTAAACCATTTATTTTAATTATTCAACTTACTGTAGAGTTGTTCCTATGGAAACGACAACAACCTGGTCAAGGTTGTTAACGATTTGCTGTTAGCTGCTGACCATGTCAGTATACTTGTTCTCCTCGACTCATGTTACTCCTATTCTCTACAACCTGCACTGGCTCCCAGTCAAATACCGCATCCAGTACAAAATTATCCTGCTTGTCTACAAATCCCTACATAACCTGGCCCCTCCCTATTTATCAAATCTCCTAACTCCATATCAGCTACCTTTAAATCTTCGTTCCACAGATGTCCACCTATTAGCAGTCCCTTACTCTCGGCTCTGCTCCATGGGTGACAGGGCTTTTAGTGTTAATGGCCCTAAGCTGTGGAATGCCCTGCCACTAGTATGGCGCCAATGCTCAACACTGCCCACTTTCAAAAATCAGCTAAAAAAACATCTATTTAGCTTGGCCTTTTCTCTCTGATTTTTAATAACATTATTATTATTATTATTATTATTATTATTATTATTGATTTCTCGTGATCTTATTATTGTTGTTCTTATCCTATTGTTTTGCTTTTTATTGTTTGTTTTTTACTCTTCAGTGTCCTTGGGTACCTTGAAAGGCTCTTATAAATAAAATGTATTATTATTATTATTATTATTATTATTATTACTCTCCAGCAAGAGGCAATGTGATTGGTCACACAGTCTAGATACCTCAAATGCTGATAATGCAGCACAATTTTGAATATACTATGGTAAAACAATGGGAAACTTTAATTCTAGCCAATTTTAAAGTTGTGTAAGCTATTTAGAGGTGTGTAAATGCTATTTAGAGGTGTGTCAATGCTATTTCATAAATGTAGGAGGTGCATAAATGCAGTTTGTGTGTTTGACCTCAACTACAGCCCGAGTTATATTTTTGTAAGTACATAAAGATTGTTAATAGATTGTCTTTCTGGAAGTTGCCATGTTGCCAACTTCTCTGACAAGTCTTTACATCATCATGACCTACATTAACCTACATTCTTAACTGATGACCTTACTTTAAAAAGTTATCCAGAATAATTTTGGTGGTTGTCTGCTCATTCTTGTAGTGAAATCCTTTTCAATTTCTTTTTGAGATTTAGTGAATCCTAACCAGATATATTTTTGTCACAGTACTGTCACAAACTCGAGGGAATCTGTATTCAAGAGGACAAGGACAGAATAAAGGTAAAGGGCAGAGACATTACAAGTCTGTTGATCTCTGGAATATAATTGTATTTTCTTGGTGTCAAAGGATTTAAACCACAAGTTGCAGTTATGAATTTATCATGAGCAGTGGGAAAGTTTTAACAGAACAGATCAAAGAATTGTAACCTTATTTGATATACAGTAAAAAGATTTATGGGTGGCACAGTGGTGTAGTGGTTAGCACTGTCGCCTCACAGCAAGAAGGTTCTGGGTTTGAGCCCAGTGGCCAACAGGGGCCTTTCTGCATGGAGTTTGCATGTTCTCCCTAGGTCTGCATGGGTTTCCTCTGGGTGCTCGGGTTTTCCCCACAGTTCAAAGACATGCAGGCTCTAAATTGACCGTAGGTGTGAATGTGAGTTGTGAATGGTTGTTTGTCTCCATGTGTCAGCCCTGCAATGATCTGGTGACTTGTCCAGGGTGTGCCCCACCTCTTGCCAATAGTCAGCTGGGATAGGCTCCAGCTTGCCCATGACCCTGCACAGAATAAACAGTTACAGATAATGGATGGATGGATGGATGGATGGATGGATGGATGGATGGATGGACAGTGGTGTAGTGGATAGCACTATCACCTCACAGCAAGAAGTTTCTGGGTTTGAGCCCAGTGGCCAACGGGGGCCTTTCTGCATGGAGTTTGCATGTTCTCCCTGTGTCTGCATGGGTTTCCTCCAGGTGCTCTGTTTTCCCCCACAGTTCAGAGACATGCAGATTAGGTTAATTGGTGGCTCTAAATTGACCATAGGTGTGAGTGTGAATGGTTGTTTGTCTCCGTATCAGCCCTGCGATCAACTGGTGACTTGTCCAGGGTGTACCCCGCCTCTTGCCCATAGTCAGCTGCGATAGGCTCCAGCTTGCCTGTGACCCTGTAGAACAGGATAAGTAGCTACAGATAATGGATGGATGGATGACTAGACATCACCAGTAATAATTTAATTCTGTGCAACTGATCCAAATTTAATACTTGTGATTTTGAGTACATCATGGAATAGTAGAGGAAGCAGGTGCGAATACAAATGATTTATTAATCAAAGAACAAACAAAACAAACACAAGGAAGGGTGAGCATAAGGCCCAAAAACATGAACTATAGACACAAGGTAAGAATCACACAAACTAGAACTGATAACATGACACACACAACAGTGACACCAACAGCAAAAGGGTGCTACACAAGACAGGACTTATATCAAAGTGCCCATTATCCCAGTGTGTGATTTGGGTGTGCTCAATTATTCATAGTGAGTGACATAGTTATATGCTGTGAAGTGGATGATGGGTATTGTACTTCTGCGCCTTAGGCGTTACCTTGACAGACAGTAAGCCGAAAGACAAGGACACATTTGGTTATAAAGATCGGATGTGAGGGTTGTTATTGCATATGATCAAATGAACACTCCTAGACCTGCAGATTCCTCTGTTATAAACACAGACCAGGTGTGATTTGGACCTTACTTTTGGGAATGGAGGTTCATGACCAAATGGCACCTCTTTTGTCCACACAATGTGAGATTCATTCTAGCATCTATTCCAAAGGTGTTAGAGCTCACAAGAGTTTATTTTAGAACAGACTAACTGGTGCCAAGGAAATGGAATTTCCTCACAAATGAACTTTGGGACAATGGATCAACCAAACAGGTTGAATTAAGCCTGACCCCCAGACCTGAGCCATGGGTGAAATGGGATTCTATCTATTTTCAACAATCATTACAACACAGCAAGCCAAACTTCAGCTGATACTCTGCATCGCACGCATCATTCCAACACTGGTTCGCAAATAAAAACTTCCATGCATTGATAACCTTATGCTACTTCCTAAATTTTCTCCTTCTTGGCACAATTTGATTCCCCTAAATTCAAATCCACCTTCAACATTGCTGACTACACAATCTTCTCATCTGTTTAACCGTAACATTCATTATGCTGTATTAGTATAATTACATAAGTGAATATCATAATTCTAGCGCGCTCATTGGTCAAATTTCACACTGTAAGGAGCGATATTCACCTATAGGTGAATATAACATTTGTCACATGATCCTTGTCTATG
>JAPEIY010000018.1:437477-448382 GCA_026122135.1 Cathorops aguadulce | reverse complement strand
CTCTCCTCTCCTCTCCTCTCCTCTCCTCTCCTCTCCTCTCCTATTCATGTGTGTCTCTAATTCTTTCCTGTTAATTTGCTAAAGCCAAGTCCACAAGTCTTCACCTGCTACCTAGAACTGTACTTTCAGTTATTAAACACTTTTAGATTTACGCTTGTGTGTTTCTGTCTCAGGCACGGATGCTCCTGCTATTGTTAACTGTCTCCACATACTCGCACGCTCGCTGGATGCAAGGTTTCCTTTTTACATTTTTAAATTCATTTAATTTGTCAGGTTCTTATCCACGTCCCTTTTGATTATCAAAAGCAGTTATGTATGTTTGTGTTCCACAGTAAATGCCTCACTCAATGTGATTTCTAAAGAATTAAAACATTTTATTTCTTTATTTTAATTAATTATAAGTCTTTGGTATTCATACATGACCTCATATAGAGTCGTCATTTTTCTTAGAGCTTTGTGTTTAATTCTGAACTTTGTACAGTGCAGTTTCTGACATCCATCACCGTACTACTGCTAGCATATGCAATTTTAATTGTTCCTTATTTTTTTGCAAAACTGAACAGACTGAACTGGTTCTGAGTCCCTGTGTCTCTGTGTCTGGTAGAACGGTGATGAAATCAGGACCCGAGATTGTGAAGGCCGGCTTGAGATCTTTCTTTGAGAGTGCGGCAGATGACATCGAAAAGATGGTGGAGAACCTCAAACTGGGCAAAGTGTCAAAAGGCAACCAGGTACCACAGGACGCACATTCAAGGGCATTGAATTCAGCAAACAGTTTCAGCAATACAATACACCACACACAGGCGGGAATTCAGTAAGTTATTCTGAAATGAGTTGCCTCCTGCTAAATATCACTTAGAGTAAAAAAAAAACACCCTGATACAATATACACAGTGCCTTGTGTCACCGGAAAATTTATATATAAAACTAGTAATTGTTGATCTCATAAATATTTTGAAGTTAATCTGATTCAGAAATAAAACTTTTACAACTTTTTGCAACAAATTTCTCTCCGTTCTTGCCTTAAGCACTTTCAAAACAGTATCACAAGGATTTCCGAGTTGAAATTCCAGCATTATTTTCCTTGATGGAAAACCTGTAGATGACTGCACTGCCCATATCTATGGAGTTTCCATGTTTCAGCAGGTCTGAGCTCTCTGCCGGCCTTTTTATGGACAGAAACTCAATGGTGTCATGGAGCAAGTTCTTAGAATATTTGTTTAAACCTGTAAACCATCGTAAAGTCAATAACAGTTGTCAAAAGTTGAAAAGGCTCAAAAATGTCTTGGATCATGTTGCTGTGATATTCTGAGTTTTCTTAACATTTTCGTTTTTACAGTGAATAAAACATTACACAGTTTTGGTAAAATGGCCGGCATGATCTCGATATCAATGTCCAAGATATAATTTAGTGTTTACATGTCGACTCTTGAGTTTGCTGTGTGTAATTCTTTTCTGTGTCTAGCCAGTGAAAGGTGTATCTCAGAATATTAACTACACGACCGTGGCTCTGCTGCCGGTTCTCACCTCGCTGTTCGATCACATCGCTCAGCACCAGTTTGGAGATGATGTCATACGTAAGATGCTGTACATCACACTGGGATGCTGTTGCCGTTAATCATTCCAAAATCCTGACGAGATGTTCTTTAGCCATTTTCTAAAACTGTTTAGAACCTTCCTAAAGTTGTGTGAGTGTTTAATAACGGAGGAACTGAATTGTTTTTTCTGTTAGTGGACGACCTGCAGATGTCCTGCTACAGAATCATGTGCAGCATTTACTCTCTCGGCACCGTCAAAACTCCTCATGCTGAAAGGTCTTAATCATTTAAAACTTTTTCAGTCTGACTCACTTTTTCCGATTGTGATGCGTGTTAGAAGCAGAAGCCGTCATGCGTCTGTGTGATCAGTGTGTGTTACTGAATCATCGTGGGTTGTTTTTTAATTTCAGACACAGGCCGGCTCTGGGAGAGTGTTTAGCTCATTTAGCTGCAGCGATGCCTGTGGCTTACCTCGAACCTCATCTGAACGAGTACAACGCTTTCTCCGTTTACACCACCAAAACCCCCAGAGAGAGAGCCAGTGAGTGTGTGAGCCTCAGCTTTAACACATCACAGGAGTTTTTAACTTCACAACACACACATACAGGACGCTGTACTGAACAAGGGAATGTGGTGCTTAAAGTACACTCACTCTTGATCAGTTTTAAATCAGGCTCTTTCTAGTGATTTTCCCATTTGAGAGACTATTTTCAGTTTCAGTCTAAATCGTACTGTAAACTTGGGTTCATCTCTCTCTCTCTCTCTCTCTCTCTCTCTCTCCCTCTCTCTCTCTCTCTCTCTCTCAGTCCTGGGTCTGCCTAATGAAGTGCAGGAGTTATGTTTGGATATCCCGGAGCTGGATGTGTTGATGAGGGAGATCGGTCACCTGGCTGAATCAGGTGCACGCTACACAGAGATGCCCCATGTGATCGAGGTCACTCTGCCCATGCTGTGTAACTATCTGCCCCGCTGGTGGGAAAGGGGTGTGGAAAACCACCCTGAGCTGGAGGGCAAACTCTGCACCCATGTCACCTCCGAGCACCTCAACCAGCTGCTGGGCAGCATCATGAAGATCGTCATCAACAACCTGGGCATTGACGAGGCTCCCTGGATGAAGAGACTGGCAGGTGATTAACATTAGGTCTTTAATTAGACGTCACCTAAACATGATTGCTGTAAAATCAGGTACACTAATAAAGCAACACGGTTATTAAAGAGAGATGTCCAAACTGGTGTGTTTTGAAGTGTTCTCTCAGCCAATCGTGAGCAGAGCGAAGCCCGAGATGCTCAAGTCTCACTTCATCCCAACGATGGAGAAGCTGAAGAAGCGCACAGCGAAGGTGGTGGCCGAGGAGGAGCACCTGCGCATGGAGGGCAAAATGGAGGGTGTCCAGGAGGAGGGCACTATACGGGACGAATTCGCCGTCCTCTGCAGAGATTTATACGCTCTTTACCCTCTACTCATTCGCTACATCGACAACAACAGGTCAACTAAACAAAATTATTCTTTTTCTTTTCTTTTTTTTTTTACCATTTAGTTTATTGCTGAATAGTTTCTGTAATTTCACTCGACCCAGTTTTGGTTCAGTGAGTTTAATTATCCCTCATGTAGTCCTGGTTATATTATAGCACTATGGCTGTAACATGTATTTTTAACACCTGCCCCCATATCTATCTTTATTTATATCATTAGCGTGTGTGTGTGTGTGTGTGTGTGTATCAGGGCGAGGTGGTTAACCTGCCCTGACCCTGATGCTGAGGAACTGTTCCGTATGGTGGGAGAGGTCTTCATCTTCTGGTCCAAATCTCATGTGAGAATAAGTGTGATATTCATGTATATAGTACATGAGGTCTGCATGGAGGTACTGTGTGTGTGTGGGTTCTGCATTAAGGAGACAGGATATTCAGAAACACATATTAGCTATATAGTCTCTGAATTCACACATTTATTACATGCTCGCTCTCTCTCTCTCTCTCTCTAGAACTTCAAGCGTGAGGAGCAGAACTTTGTGGTGATAAATGAGATAAATAACATGTCCTTCCTCACCGCTGACAGCAAGAGCAAGATGAGTAAGGTGAGTTTATTGGTGGACGTAACTGATCTCCTCACACAGAACTCACCGAGCAGCGTGTGTTGATCTCCCTGCTCTAACACACTGCGCATTACCTCATCAGGTAAATTAGGTGTTTTTGAGCAGGGAAACCACTGAACTGAAATGAACGACTCTAACGTCGGCAGTATAGTGTTGAGAATTCCTGCAAAATCTTTATTTCCTGTTCCAAGGCACTCGTCAGTCCTCACACAATCTAAAGGTGAAATATGCCACTGTGCAGGTGACTGTGTGACATGTGCTGAGTTCATGTGTGCTGGTGAGTGAGTGACCGTCGAGCTGCTGAGTTTCAGGGTTTTCTTTTAATAGTTTTCTCTGGCTTTTTTTTTGTCTCTGGTGTGTTTTCTAGGCCGGAAACGCTGAGGTTAGATTCTCTCTCTGCACGCCGCATGGCAAGCCCTTTATGGGAAATTTTTTGTTATTTCATCAACCCCCTGGCACACTGGCACTGAAACACACCAAACTGTAAAGATGACAGCTCAACAATAAATGTGTGGACGTAACTTGGAGCCTGCTTGGCTTAAACATAGTTAAACTGACTGCAACTTTGCGAATTAGTATTAAAGTAGAAAGTAAACCAACAAAACATGTACAATACAATTAATTAATCCAACAGCAGACACTCACAGGCAGGGACAGGAAGTGCACGTCAGGAATCATCACAGCGGAGAACGTCAGTGAGATTATGAAGCAGGTCTCAGAGTAATTAGAACAGGATTATGATATACACGGCTCATAGTGCGCACACACACACATATATTTTATATATATATAAAATGAGAGAGAGAGAAAGTGTTTTTGCTCGCATTCCTGCCAGTGTGTGACGGGGGGAGTCTGCGGTGAGGCGTTTGATGAAAGAGTGTGTAGTCAAGTCAGTTTGACGTGAGTGAAATGTAGTCAGGATGGGGATCTTCAGATTTTTTTCAGCTTCTTTCTTTCTCGTTATTTTATCTTTCCGGTGATGGCTGATTCCCAGTTGTTACCAAATCTGTTTCAGCTGAGCCAGTTCAGAAAACCAACTCTAGTCTTGTATAAATTATGTTTTTGGTGAATTAGCTGTTCTGGCTAAAATTAAACATAATTGGTCCGGACAGTCGGCCTGTTGGCTGTTCATTTTGTAGATTGCTCTGCAACTTCCTTGGTACAAGGAGGTGACAATCAGAGTCTTGTCTGTTCCTCTCCTTGTTCTAACCATTATTCTGGCTTTTAATCTCCTTGTAACTGCAGAGTCTCTCCCCATCCTTCCCCTTTTAACCCATGACCCCTAATGCAATCAAGAATAACTGATTGAAAACGGGATTGTGGAAAAAGGGACAATCATCTTCACATTTAGATTAGTAGCATCCTACTGACAAATCACTCCTTTTCTTTTTCTGTTGTGATCAAATTTTGGGGAACGGGATAAAGTGGCTCGAGATAATGAGATGAGATGAGATGAGATTCATGTAGCAGCAGGAAAAGTGCCCACAGTTCCACGAGGTACAAGTGATGAGTTGTGGGTCTTTCAGTTCATCTTTAATAGTGATTCACTGTCCAGTCCAGAGAATTCTCGATACTAGTTTACACCAAACTTTCATTCTTTAGCAAGTGAGCACACAGGAATGCAGAAACGGAGCACTAAGGATCTTGTTATAAATCTGAAGTTGTGGGTGAAAGTCCCAGGTGAAAACAATAATCAGAAGATGAAGAGGTTGATGATCTACAGTAGGCTGTAGGTGTGCGTGGTACTGGTTAACGTCAGGAGCAGGATCACTGCTCAGAGCTTTAATTATAACTTCAAATCGCTCTTACTCGTTAGAATAACTAGGAATTTTAAACACAGTCAGGCAGAGACCACACAGTGGACATTTGTCTGTATTTCTGACCCTGTAGAGGACCTGTAGGTCAGCATCAGTAAAGACTGCCTGCGTCACATTGGGTAATAAATCAGTATTTCAGTGCATGCACGCTTTGTGCTTTCTGTGAGTGTGACATGTTTCATCTTCCGCCCTCGTGCCCGTTGGATGACATTCCGCTGTATAACTCCATTAACACACAGACAGACCTGTCTCACCTGCACGTGAGGATTCCCCAGTGTGCACGTGTAATTCCCATCCACACGTTTCTGCATGTTTTCCTGCTCTGGAGGAAATAAAATATAAATTGCTCCTATTGTCCTCCACTTTTGTCTCTCCTGCATTCAGTCTCTCTCTCTTGTTCATCCTGGTGACAAATGATGATAAATTATTTCCTCTTCCTCCCATTAATGATCCTGTAATTAAAAACACTAAAAGAGCTCTGGATTGAGTAGAACTCTAAAGAGAATGATTAGATTTATGGGATGAAAGCAGGATTCAGTGTCGCTGTCACAGAGACTCGGAGCCACTGACGGAGCCAAAGGTTTAGACGACTTGATTTTAATTTAATTGTTGCTTTGAAGTAGAATTTTATTTACACTGTATAACAACATCCTGTCATTGAGTTGAAATGTTTGTCTTTTTTTTTAAGAAATGGATAATTTTCTAAAGTTAGGAATCAGCTTCTGACTTTTTTTTTTTGGTTTTTGATAATTTATTTAAAACCTGATCTCATTAAGATTCTTTTAGTTGATCTGTTTTTCCCCCAAAATGTCACGTATGCTCCTCGGGTTCCAGCCCCAGATTTACCTTCTAACACATTATTATACTACTTTTTTTTTTTTCATTTTTTGTTCTCCCACGAAGTTGCAGTTGTTGCTCAGAGATTTAGATTTGTGACACAGATTTATTTACAGTCACTGCTGCTGTCTGTTATTATATTTACTGGAATTCGACACTGCAGAACATCACCTTCTCTTTTCTTATTCCGACACAGATGCAGAAACCTCGAGTATCAGCTGATATCAAAACCCATCTTGTATATTTTTCTTTAAAAACTGCAAAGGTTTAAAATTAATTTCTTAACTGAAGCATTTTAAAAATATACAAATATAAAAACACACCTGCAGCTCTCACACAAAAATCACTTACATTGCAAATATAATAAAGTACAGAATATAAATATAATTTAAAAATAATCCTATAAAAAAGTGCGTTCAAGTGTCTTTAAATGTAAACATTTCCAGTTCCAGAAAAATCTTTTCAGTCTTTTCAATTTGTTACAGGATTGAATTCATTATTTCTTCCCCAATATCCACCAACATGCTGACTCTCATTCGAATATGATGTTAAATATGTGTAAAGATAGTGGATGAATTCATTGGTAATTTGATGATAAAGAAGCTCCTGAAAGCCGAGAGTCATCTGTAAAGCGTGTGGCCTCGGGCGATGGCGTCGTGGCTCTGAGGTGTGATGCAGTTGGTGTTGGACTGAAGATTTGCTGAAACTGCTCCAGTTTATGGAAGTTTGAGTTGAAGGATTATGATCTGCTTTGAGTTTGGTTTATTAAAGGCAGGTTGTTTGTTTGTTTGTTTGTTTATTGAGATGACTCTGTACACATCTAAGATTTAAAAGTATCTTTTATCATGAGTCTTTTTTGATCTTTCTCCTATTTTCCTGGGAAAAATATGCTTTTGTGTTCTCTTTTGGTGTTTTATGTCCTGTATTTTTAATATGGTCCCAGGCTGGCGGCTCTGATGTAGAACGTACCAAGAAGAAGAGGCGGGGGGATCGTTACTCTGTGCAGACCTCGCTGATTGTGGCCGCTCTGAAGAAGATGCTCCCCATCGGACTCAACATGTGCTCTCCGGCCGATCATGAGCTCATTAACCTCGCCAAGTTCCGCTACTCTCTGGTACAGAAACCAGACAGTTCACCTGCAATCATGCTCCTGTGTGTTCCTTCAGTCTGCAGGATGAGAAATGTGTTTATGACCAAGTGCTGCAGTGTATCAGCTCTCCTGATTATCTGTTTTCTGCTTCTCTGTGTAAAACCTGTACTGTAGTAAACATCACTAACCTGCTCGTGTGCTGCTGATTAACAGAAAGACACAGATGAAGAGGTGAGAGAGTTCCTGCAGAACAACCTACATCTTCAGGGAAAGGTAACGGTGGGGTTGTCCTCCGGTAGATCAGTGAAAGGTTGTTTTTTTTTGTCCTGCTCTGTCTCACTCTCTCTGTCTGTCTGTCTGTCTCTCTTAGGTGGAGAATCCCTCCATGCGTTGGCAGATGGCTCTGTATAAGATGATGGCAGGAAAGGCGGAGGACGCTGATGCTCCAGAGAAAGTGGTTAAAAGAGTGCAGGAGGTTGCAGCTGTGCTTTACCACATTGAGGTGGTGAGTAACGGCTCCATTTACAGACCCTGTAACCAACCATGATGGTGCAGAATGAAGTGTAAAGCTGTCTTTCTGTCTCTCTGTCAGACGGAGCATCCATTCAAATCCAAAAAGATGGTTTGGCACAAACTTCTGTCCAAACAGAGACGCCGCGCTGTGGTGGCCTGCTTCAGGATGACTCCACTGTACAACTTGCCCAGGTCAGACTTCTGATAGATGATGAAGCATGTGTAAGAATTGCTGAAGCATAAAACAGGTCTAATTAGTGCTGCTGTTTCAGCCATCGAGCCTCCAACATGTTCCTTGATGGATATAAACGGAACTGGCTCCACACCGAAGGCCTCTCTTTTGAAGACAGGATGATTGATGACTTATCTGTAAGCACAATTCTATAACACTATACATACGGGCCACTTTTTCCATGGAATAAAAACATGTGTTCTGTTCCCTTCTAGTGGGTTTATTGATAGCATGCAATATTGTTAGCATATTGCTTATCCTCCATGTATTACACCACTCTCCCCAATGGAGAATGACAGCACATCGGTGCTCATGCGAAGATCCAATGACACAACTTTTCTGCTGCACATGCACACAATAACTTCTTTGTTGGCCAGGAAAGAGAGAAGACGAGGCTAATCCAGTGCTACTGCTAGGATTAGCTATGCTATAATTAAGCACTAAATAAACTGAAACCGAAGACACGCTGAACACCTGAAAGGCTACCAAAACTTCATTATATTATATTCTTCATGCATATTTACAAGAGAAAAACATACCAACAGACATCGAAAAACTGGAAAAGAGACGTCGGACATGTAAAACTTCCACGCTAGCGAGTGACTGTGACAATTTGTAAACAAACATGGCCGCCAGGTTTGCTTTGTTAAAAGCGGAAGATTTTGAGAGAGTTTTGGCTGCCAGGGCGCTCCGTTGTGTGTAGTCGTCGATGTTGATTTTAAAAGTAACTCAGTAAATTACATCCGGAAATGAATACTTAAGTCTGAGTGAAAAATACTGTGGCGAGTGTGCAGCATGGAAGAAGAGTCTTGGGACAGAAATCTTAGTTTCTCAGTCATTAGCCTGTGCTACTGATGAACGCTACAGCAGCTGTAGGTGACTTCACGGCTGCACTAACAGCGCCAACTTGCGGGTAAGCTAGGGTTGGCCTTCAAGAATGCTGATATGAAGAGAGTGTATGTATTATAATAATAATATTGTCTGGCTTTTTTTCATGGTCTATCAGAAATATTCCATTCAGCTACTCATCTTCAACTCATTCAGTATCATGCTCACTGAATGGAATATATCTGATAGACCACGAATAAAAGCCAGCCAATATTATTTAATTATTCCATCATAAGCGATGCGCACTCTAGTGTGTTTATCCTGTATTATACAGAAGGCAATGGAGGAAGAGGAGGAGGAGGAAGAGGAGAAAGAGACAAAGCCTGATCCTCTTCATCAGCTCATCCTTCACTTCAGCCGCACAGCTCTCACTGAGAAAAGGTGAGGAAGGTCGTCTTTAACGGAGACGCTAATGAACATACTGCACTCTTCTGTCTACTCAAAAGAAGGTTCACCTGCGACGTGTGTCTCTCTGCAGCAAACTCGATATTGATTACTTGTACATGGCGTATGCTGACATCATGGCAAAGGTGGGAGTCACTTCGTTTTTCTCTTTGGAATGTTTTAAATTCTGTTTCAGGCTGATGAGAGACCTGTAATTAATCACTCCGGTATGCTTTCATATTTTATTGCAGGTGCTGATATTATACAGTGATGAACGTTATAACCCTTAGTGTTAGCCTTCTTTAAGGTTGTGTGTGTACGCTCGGTGTGAGACTCGAGCAGTAATGGTAGTTCACTGCCTTGCGTGGTCAATTAACACGACGCAGAACTCTGTGCTTTTCAGAATAATAGCTAGAAGTTTAGGGTTATTTTACAAACACAGTGTGGTTCTGGTGTGTTCTCCACCTTGATGTGGTTCTTTAGTCAGGTGACAACCATCAGGCTCAGGTCCGAGCGAGGTCATCTCAATCCACTTTCAAGTGAGAACTCTGAATCACTTCATCTGCAGGAAGTGACTCAAACCTGCCATGCTTTCGTGTTTTTCTGTACATTTTTTTTTCTGCAAGCCGCGAGACGTGGACTGAGCCGTACCCTGCAGGAATGCTCTAAAGATTTTAACCAAAAAAAGAAAAATAACACTGGATCAGATACTTTTTAATCGAATAGTAATAATTTAGCACCAACATGTTCTCAGTGCTTGAGTGATTTTGACATGATATTTTCCACCAATAAGATTGCTGTAACATGTTATAATGATTTATAATTATTCGCGATAAACTTCTACACACATTAGCTAAACCTAATAAAGTTATTCTGCACAGTAACTCTTCATAACGCTCTTATCAAACTGCTCACCACCTATTTTGCACCTTTGCCTGCTACACGTGTGACACTTCAGAGAGAAAGTGTGGTGACTCTGGGCTTACCTTTTTCCTCTCAGAGCTGCCACATCGGTGAGGAGGATGAAGGTGCAGATGAAGATCATGAGGGAGGTCAGGAGGAAATGTCGTTTGAGGTGCGACAGTCAGAGACGGTATGAGTGACCGAGGGAGGGGACACACAGCAGCGGTAGAGACCAGTGACATCATCACCGTTGTCATCACTCCACTTATCTCTGATCACACATCCCTCATTTGTCTGTCTTACCCCTCCGCTTGCACTGTTTTCCAGCTCAGTTGCATGCATTTCTGTCCTCTCTCTCTCTCTCTCTCTCTCTCTCAATGCTTGTTGTTGTCAGTGTGTTTCACTGTGTGTGTGTGGGAATGTGATGATTTATAATTGTGTGTGTGTGTGTGTGTAGCATTGTGTTGTGTGCTAATGACTACAGTGGTGCTTGAAAGTTTGTGAACCCTTTAGAATTTTCTATATTTTTGCATAAATATGACCTAAAATATCATCAGATTTTCACACAAGTCCTAAAAGTAGATAAAGAGAACCCAGTTAAATAAATGAG
>JAPEIY010000018.1:390498-402567 GCA_026122135.1 Cathorops aguadulce | reverse complement strand
ATCATGCTCAGCCCTGACACGTTTTGGTTTTATGACCAAAAAACAAAAAAATAGCTTGAGACAACAGTCGAGCACCTGCCAGCCAGGCGCCTACCACTCGCTCTGCGGCTGTAGAGGATGCTAACTCTGCTACTGCAACCAGGCCTGATGCTGCCGCTGCTGAATGTGGGACACTGACCGACAACGACGTTGCATCAGAAAAGGAGGATGAAGAGGCTGGGGCTGATACAACGCAGAGAAATGGGGACTTGTGATCATGGAAGGAAAGAAACCCCTCTCTGTTTACAGAAGACGGTGGTCTGGGATGCCCTGCCTGTAAAGAAGCAAAGACTCTTACTTTCAGAGAACAAATGGGTGTATATTTATCAGATGTGTGGGACAGTGAGGAGCTCTGTTCAGAAGCAGTTGCATGAAAGTTTTACATACACTGTGACAGTATTACTCATAAACGAGCTACTGAAATAGAGCTTTAAAAAAAAAGGGAAGTCCTTCCAACAAAAGTTGTCGAACTCAGTTCGGCTGTGTTCAGTGTGACAGCCAGTTCATTCAAGGCAGCCGATACTTCCACAAAATTGAACCCCATTATGAAACTTAATGAGCTGAATGGTGCAACAGTTGGCTCTGCTCACCGGTCCGATCACGCCGGTGCCACCATTGGAGAGCGTCTTCCAGATGAGAGGAGAGAGAAACTTATTTCCTCTGTGAAGTCACTTGATTCTCATGGATGTGCACACATGATTATTTAGGTCAGTTGCGATGTCACAGGAAATGGAGACGTGGACAATCTTTTTTTTTTAAATTGTTGAACTGGACCAGGGCACAGATTCGGGATCTCTGTATAATGCACTAAAAACCAGTCTTCAGAGAGCAGGGAATGGATGCAGAGTTTCTTCATAAAAACTTAAGCATAGCTACAGACAGGGCTGCTGTTCACACCAGGAGACAGACGGGACTCGCAGAAAGACTGAACAGGATTTCCTGCGACTTCATTGCCTTGCACATCATTTACAATTAGCTGTGAATGACTCACTGAAGGTGGTGGCAGGGTGTAATAATTTTGAAACTTTCCTCTCTAAGCTCTGTGCTCTTTACCACCAGTCCACGAAAAATGCAAAGGAGCGAGAGCAAGCTGCTGCGGAACTGAACATGCAGATTCTAAAAATCAGGAAAGTCTTGACAATACGATGGGTGTCTCGCAGTTTCAACACTGTTAAAGCTGTGCTGAAGGATTTTCCCGTGTTAGCACATCACTTTCACGCTGCTAGTGAAGATGACTCGCCTTCCGCTGTAGAGACGGCCAAGGACACTGGTTTACTGAAGCATCTGACACCCACTGGATTCCTCACTGATTTAGCAACAATGAAAGCCATGTTACATGAACTACAGGGCTCTCCCTGAAATTACAGAGACAGGACACTTCTCTGGTTGATGCTAGCAGACATATTCACCAAACAATCAAGGTTCTCTCTGCCATGAAAGAACGAGGGGGAAAACAGGACTGAAAGTCCCAACAGGCATAACCAGGTGCCGGCTCAAAGGGGATGCTCTCACAGAAACGCAGCCTAAATTAAAGAAGACCCAGTTTTACCAGTCAATCACTGACAATCTCACCAAACGCCTCCCCGACAGTGAGCGAGTGACCATGTTGAAGCCGATGGATCAGCACTTGTGGCCCAAAGAGTGAACAGAACTAGTTCTATTTGGAGAGTGTGAAGTTGGGAAGTTTGCAAAACTTCTCGGAAAATCCGCCACTGAAGCAGTCAGTGAATCCAGAGACTGGAAATTACAGGGGCATCGGGGAAAACCGTGAGGAGACTTATTGCTGCAAGCAACACTGTTCTCCCGACCTCTGCGGAGTGTGGAAGGGGTTTTTCTGCACGGAATGACCCTGATGGTCAGAACAGAAACAGACGACATGCCAAGAGCCTTAACGCATTGCTGTTCGTGGACTTAAATGGACCTCCTGTTGACACTTTTGACCCGATGCTGTTCGTCCAGTCATGGAGAAAGAAAGGACATCAGACACTGGCATCATGGGTTCCTGGAGCACGACCACAGCCTGCTGAAAACAGACCACTTTGGTTTATTTTGTCTGTGTGATGGTAAGAGAATGGCTTTTACTTTCTACTAGTCGAACGCATTCTCCCTCTGCGTAAAGCGTAGGCTGGAGGAAAATAGCAAAAGCAATATGTTCAACAAAAAAAAGACAATAAAAAAGATTTCTCTGTGTGCGCGCAAGTATAACCGAACGAACCAGGTCATCTCTCACTCACGGAAAGGACACCCGTTAGGCTAATGCTTTTTATATTTACTCATCATGTCCACGCACAGTTCCTTTTTTTTTTTAAGAGATCCCCACAAACATCATTTCATAATTTGAACCCTGCCTCATCTTCAACTTTCTTCAAACGATGCTGTCTTCATTTTCACTCCTCCTTCAGACTGACCGGCTCTTCAACAGCAGTTCAACTGAGGTGGAGTTTGTTCAGAAAATTGAAGCTGTTTTAATATTTCACAGGTGATGGCCATCACATACCCCTCCAAAAGTATTGGAAAGGGAAATTTTGGCGTTTTTAGTTCTACACACTGAACACATTTTGATTTTGAGATGAAAAGATGATGCAAGCAACACTGTTTATTTTTTTATTTTCTTTGAAGTATTTACTGACAAAATTTAGAAATACTGACAGGAATAATATATGCATTTATTATTCAGACAAGTGTGTGTGTGTGTGTGTGTGTGTGTGTGTGTGTGTGTGAGAGAGAGAGAGAGATATGTGAGTGGCCTGGAAGTGTGTGACATGTTGATCACAGCTTAGCTGCAGTGTGAGGATGTGACCACTAGATGGCGCCAGTCTCAATCCTTAACACTTCCCTCGACAGTTCTCTGAAGTCTCTCCTCACTCACACTCCTGCTGCACTCCACTGGCGCGCGCACCCCAGTGATTCTGATGACCCCTTCACTCCTCCTGCAGTCAGAGCCACGCCGATAAAGAATGGAACACCGATCAGTGTGTGTCCCGTCCCAGTGCCCTCACCCTTGCCCTCACACACTCGCCCTCGCCCCCTCACCCTCGCCCTCACCCCCTCAGTAGTTCACATACAGATGGAACAGGAAGCTGAATCACAAATCACTCCCTGGTTAACATGTTGGACACAACACAAGGTGTGCCCTCTGTAGTGCCCTGTGTATCTGATCAGTGGCTTTTGGGACTCACCTCACTAGTCACTAGGATATAAAAGCTCCTGTGCCCTCAGTAGTGCACACTATATTCAGTAGGGAGACCTCCAAATGGGACACAGCTCCTTATTGCTTAGATCAGTGAGACATGCTGCCATGTTGAATTGATCTCCTGTAGAAGTGAAGTGTGACAAACAGGTATCCGAGATAGAGAGTCCGTATCAGTATTCCTGCTTCCAGGAGGGAACACTGATCGTGGTAATGCCTGGTTTTCTCCTCCATACCTGCAGACGTGCCCGGGCTTTGTCCTGGTGGACATGGACAGTTCCAGCTGTATCAGGAGAGAGGGAGTTGGTGAAGACGTTGGAATGGAAGGAGATGGGGTGAGGGGAAAACAGGGAGGAATGTGAATTTGGGGAGTTGGGTTTTGGGGGAATTGGCCCCCATTTCTGTGGTACAGGGGCAGGCAGAGGCAAGGAGCAGGGGCAAGGAAGGGATGAGAGCAACAGAGGAGAAGGGGTGTGGGGCTTTTTTACTTCGGAAACATGGTCTTCCACCAGCCAAATTGCTTCTTCTGTTGAAGCTGGATGGTGGCGCCAGACCCACTAGTGGCAGCCGCTGGAGCTGCTGCTGGAGAACCTTCTAGCTGGACCAGTCTCTGGAGCAACTGCTGATTTTCTGCTTGTACCTGGAGAAGAGCCTGGAAGTGCTGCTCTTTCTCCATGCACAGTTTGATGAGGGTGTGGTTTTGGGTTTGGTGAACATTGGCGTGGGTGTGAATGATCTCAGCGAAGGGTGATGACTCCATGACAGCACTTCTTCCTCGATTCCTGGTTTTCGGCACCACTGTAACACTGCTGTGGTCCAGGGGAACGAGGAGGCAGGCTCGCAGCACCTCAAAGGTGTGTTTTATTTTCATTTACTTTTGTTTTTAAGTAGTTCTTTCTCATGCACCCGCGACACACAGCGCTGGGTTTCTCAGCTCTCTCTCTCTGGTTTCTCTCTGCGAGCACACAAGAGACATACAGCACTAAACTGCTGGTGATTAGCCACAGGTGAGAATCATCACACATTACCTGCTGGTTGGACCTGCCCCTTCTCTGTCCACAGCTGAAGCTTGACCACGCCCTGCCCCGCCCCGCCCGACTCCACAGTGCACTATGCAGGGTGTAGTTTAATGACTGGGAGACATTATGGAGTCCAATACACAAACACTCAGGTGCATAAACATTTGGAAATGAACAAAGTTGTGATTCTCACTGTTTAGCACGGCACACTGGAGATAAATAATGAATCGGGGCTCAAAGTGGAAAAGTTGAGAGTATTTAAATTCAGATCAGGTGAACTGGTTACACGTGACCACCTCTGTTTCAGGGACCAAAAGTAATTGGACAAACTCACAAAGTCCACTGTTGTTACTTTAATACTTGGTTGTAAATCATTTGCAGCAAATCACTGTCTGAGGGTGAGACCCCACAGCCATCAGCAAACGCCGGGTTTCTGCCCTGGTGATGATATTCATTCTTTAATTCTCTTCCTCTGTATTGAATCATAGACTGGCGACAATTACAGTAACCCTGTTAGTGTACAAATATTTATGGACCTGACTGTATTTTACAATTTCAGAATACTTAGTGATATCCAAAGTGTACCATACAGGGGATGACATTCAGCCACTGACACGCCCTACCGTCTTCACCGACGGGGCATGAGATCTGAGACGACTTTGTCTCCACATGTTCACTACGGCACTCGGTCGATTGGCATGGTGTCTGTATCACAAGTAAAAAATACTTGTGCACTGTTTCCTGTTGAGGCTGTACTGCAGCCTCCTCCCTGTGCCCTCCCTCCCTCCCTCCCTCCGTCACTCCCTCCCTCCGTCACTCCCTCCGTCACTCCCTCATATGAGCAGAACGAGAGAGAAACATTCACGGAGGAGAAGCGTCTCCTGCTGAGGAGCTGGTAAGTTTCACTGCTTCTGCTTTACTCTGAACACAGCCGAGTGCACAGAGCTGTCAGGACGTGCATTTTAACGTGTGTGTGTGTGTGTGAGAGAGAGAGAGAGGGAGAACACAACTCTGTTTCTGATTAAGCCTGAGGAAGAGGAGGATGAAGATGAACAACATGATTTAGGTCTGAAGTGTACCGTTACTGAACTGCAGTAATGCATGCAAGACAGTGTGTGTGTGTGTGTGTGTGTGTGTGTGTGTGTATAAGTAGTGATGTACTTTACTATATGTAGTTCACTGGATGTCACTATGAAGCCTTATGATCTCTTCATTACTTTCTCCATAACTGCACATGTGTAGGGTGTGACTCCGTCACTTCTGCACCCTCTGGAGTGCACTGTGTAACTGTGTAGGGAGGGTGTGGTCAGTGTGTGGTGTCCGGCTGTTTCTCTCACACACACACACACACACACACACACACAGTCTCATGATCCCCAGTGGTGTTTGTCAGTAAGCGCTGTGTGTTCAGGAGGGGTTTCAGTGGACTCGGAGGAGGTGATGACCCTGAGCTCAGTGAAATGAAGTGTGCGTTTGGCCCGGAGCAGGAAGTTCACTGCTGTTAAACAAACTGCGTCTCAGAGCGTCCCCTTCTTGTCACCTCTCTACTGTGTGCGTTTTAAACTTTATACTGTTTAAAGTGTAAAACTTTCTCACTGAAACACACACTGACCCAAATGTCCATAATTAAAATTCACACTGACAGCTAATGATGTCACAATGGCCTTTACAGCAACTGACCAATCAGCAGCCTCGCTTTCGCACCGCGACTCCGACTCGGCGCTGTGTGAATATCGTTCTGCTCCTGTGGACGAGCCCTCACTCTCACCTCCTGTTCCCTGTTTGTCTGGCTTCCTGTTCTCATGCTTCACTCTCATTCTTTAGAGAGGAAATCATGCCAACACAGTGATGTGTGCGTGCACACACACACACACACACGCGCGCGTGCGCTCAATGTTTTCCCAGCTGTCTGACAGAACTGAGTCTGTTTTGCAGTTTTAGGTTACACATGTTGGAAACCTCTTGTATGTGCATTTGTGTGTATGTGTGTGTGTGTGTGTGTGTGCGCGTACCATGGTTTTTCTGAAGGTAACATTTTAATTGGATGATGTCAGGGCCACAAGATACAGAACAGAGCCACACCCACTTACAGGCCTTTAGACAGAGGCATGTATCAGCACTGTGTGCGCGTGTGTGTGCGTGCGCGCTGGCCGTTATCTTCACCCACACTAAGCTCCAGATGTTGTGTGATGAACTCATGCAGAAGTCAGATGTCTCTCCCAGAGGAGGTGAGGGGTCGAGCCGTCTGGACGCTACGCAACCTCAACACACAGCGTTCTGTAATTCACCACATTCATCACTACAACCGGATCAAACCGAACACAACCCTGAACAGTGCGTCTGGGTCTGAAGTGCGTCTGGGTCTGAAGTGCGTCTGGGTCTGAAGTGTTCTCATCAACACGGACACATGAGGGGTGAAAGAGTCGGAGCTGACAGGGACTCGCCTTCAGGACATCCTGAAACTCAACAAATACATTATTATTGAACCCTGAATTGAGTTCAAGAATTAAATGATTCAGTTGAGTCTCTCTCACTCGCACACACTCAGTCTCACACACACACACACACTCACTCGCACACACTCAGTCTCACACACACACACACACTCACTTGCACACACTCAGTCTCACACACACACACTCACTTGCACACACTCAGTCTCACACACACTCACACTCTCTCTCACACACTGAATGTGCGCTAGCATGGCTAAGCCTTTCACAGATAAGATCACATCAATATAAAGTTTCCTTTTTTGGTGTCCAGATCATTTTTCCCTTCACAAATGTTGTAAAGTGGATTATTTTGGATTTTTGTGGGCCGAGCTCACCAGCACCACCAACAGGTCATAATAAAAACACAATAGTTTAAAAACAGAAAACTTGGCCTGCTATTTCACTGCGGTTGTGTGAATCATTAACAGCCAGCAGCGGCTCAGCAACACCAGTCAGTACGGCACAAGAATAAAGTGTGTGTGTGTGTGTGTGTGTGTGTGTGTGTTCCAGCTGCTTGTAAAATCATGCAGGAAAAAATGATGTCATCTGTAAAAGTTTATGACCATGAGAGAAGTTTGAGCGGGTTCCAGACGGCTCGGTTCACCATGTCACGACCGTTAGCATTGTATTAGTGTTTCAGTTATCCGTCCATCCATCCGTCCCTCCCGTCCTTTTCCTCCTTCATTTAATTTACTTAATTTCGTTTGTTTTAATCTCAGGAAACATGCTGAGGAAGTGACATCATTTACAGGAAGCCTTTCGCTGAACACTCCAGACTTTTAGCACCGAGCGGTGAGCCGGACCTCACAATTCATGACCTTTAGCTCATTTTAGAAATTTTAAAGATGAAAAGACTTCGTGTTGCGCGACTCCAAACCCAGAGCCTTCAGTTTAACACAAAAACATAAAGTCAGGAGCAACACAGGGAGGAGCTCAGGGTCTGGGTGAAGTCGGAATGGGAAGAGTGAGTGTGTGTGTGTGTGTGTGTGTGTGTGTGTGTGTGTGTGAGAGTGAGTGTGTGTGTGAGAGTGTGTGTGTGTGTGAGAGTGTGTGTGTGAGAGTGAGCTCACATTTCTGTGTGTGGTTTGTCTTTTGTGCTCTCTCTCTCTCTCTCTCTCTCTCTCTTTCTTTCTCGGCTCGTAAAAGCAGCTGGTTTGGAGGCTGGATGTAAAAACACCGTGCGGTGACTCCATGTTTCATTTCTGTGGTTTTTGTGCTGCTGCTTCGAGGCACAGAAATAAAATGTGGTGTGTAATAAGCAGTAATAAGCAGTTGGAGATTGTACACAGTTTACATGGTTGCTATGGAGGGAGTTTGGGTCCCGGTACGCCCCGCCCCGCCCCGCCCCGCCCCGCCCCGCTCTCTGAAAGCCTGCAGCTCGTCTGATTGAAGGCCGGGGTTTCAGTTCATCACAAATAACTGCATTTGCTCAGAGTCCTGATCCGAGCTGATCTGATTTCCTGAGTTCATGCACTGAGTTTATTCGATTAGACACGATTCATTAACATTCTGATCCAATTACAGACTGATTAGTGTTCTGCTCGTTTCATCCTTCCTCAGGGTTTACAGGCGAACATTCAGCTCTCAGAGCAGAATAAACACAGACAGACAAGACGCACTTTAGAGATTTGATTCAGTACCTGTTTAAAGGAATCATTCAGTTAAAAAAAAGCAAGAGTCAAATAGATGAGACGTTGTGTGAAGTGTCCTTTCGTTCTGCACTAAAAGCCACAGGAATGGAAGAAATGGAAGCTTCAGGCGTCACTTTATCAACTTCATGAGTTTAGATTCACTGCTGAACCAATTCAGCGTCTGCACAAGAGACGGATCACCTTTAAACGAAACTCAGATGAAGTTTTAATGTGTAAAATGAGAACAATATGACGTGTGTGTGTGTTTAAGTGAATTATTCAGATACACACCACCCGTGGTGTGCTGACTTATCACCTTCATTCTGCACACTTCCTTTAATCAGATAAAAACCACAGAGGAGTGGAGTGTGTGGACACCTGTTACCCATGGCTACAACACACACACACACACACACACACACATTACTAGAACAAAAGGAATGAACAAGAACAAACATTGTGTTATCAGTGGAAACTGTGAGATCACTCTTCCTGAGCGTGGGAGTGAGAGAGAGGACTATAATAGTGTGTGTGTGTGTGCGCAGTGTCACCATGTCGGACCGTTTCACCTGTTTTTATTGCCGTGATGATCTGAGCGGGAAGAAATATGTGCAGAAGGATAAGCCGGTATGTGTGCGCTGCTTCGACAAATTCTGCGCCAACAACTGCGCCGAGTGTCGCCATCCAATCAGCACAGACTCAAAGGTCCCGCCCACTTCTCACAGCACACCAATAAGATAACATCTGCAACATGAACACTGCATTTTATTTTAACAAATAGTTATCAACACTGGGCAGCTTTCACCTGAAAGGTGTCATCATTTATCACATATTCAGCCTTTCACTGGTGAACGGTTCCACGTTTCCCGGTCGGGCCACTCACCTGTCAGGCGCCGTGTCTCCACAGGAGCTGCACTATAAGGGCCGTTACTGGCATGAGGACTGTTTCCGCTGCTCCAAGTGTTATAAGAATTTGGCTAAAGAGTCGTTCAGTGTGAAGGATGAGCGGATCCTGTGTGGGAAATGCAGCTCGCGTGAAGACGCGCCCCGCTGCCACGCCTGCTACAAACCCATCCTAGCAGGTACGCTGACCATGTGGGTCGGAATGTGACTCTAAAACGCCATGTTATTCTTTACTCTTCAACTGAAAGACATCTTTCACCCCCAGGAACTTCATCTGTAAGACACCCTTACCTGTAACAACTCTTTGTGTGTGTGTGTGTGTGTGTGTGTGTGTGTGCTGAAGGTGTAGAGAGTGTGGAGTATAAAGGCAACGTGTTTCATGATGACTGTTTCACGTGTTATAAATGTAAGAAGCCAATCGGCTCTGAGAGCTTCATCACTAAAAATGAGAACGTTTACTGCAGCAGCTGCCATGAGAGCAAATTTGCCAAACACTGCACCGCCTGCAGGAAGGTGAGACACACACACACACAATCACACACACACACACAAACCATCACATATACACACATGGTGTGACTGTGTGTGCGTGCGTGTGTGTGTGTGTGTGTAGCCCATCACAGCAGGTGGAGTGAACTATCAGGACCAGCCGTGGCACTCCGAGTGTTTGGTGTGTGTGGTTTGTGCGAAGCCTCTGGCTGGAACTCAATTCACTTCTCATGAGCAGAAACTCTACTGTGTCGAATGCTACAAAGCACACGTGGCCAAGAAGTGCAGCAGCTGCCAGAACCCCATCACTGGTACACACACACACACACACACACACAAAGTTATTAATCAAGAAAAGTAATCCTGATGGAAATAGAGCCTCCTCATCCTTTGGTGTAGGGAGTAGGGAGTGGGCAGTAGGGAGTAGGGAATAGGGAGTGGGCAGTAGGGAGTGGGCAGTAGGGAGTGGGGAGTAGGGAGTGGGCAGTAGGGAATAGGGAGTGGGCAGTAGGGAGTGGGCAGTAGGGAGTAGGGAGTGGGCAGTAGGGAGTGGGCAGTAGGGAGTGGGCAGTAGGGAGTAGGAAAGTATGTAGGACACGGCCTAAAGAAGCCAAGAAAACACTAAATATGATTTTAAACTGCAAACTTCATGGCATTCCTCTCAGTTAAACATGGTTTAATTATAAACATCCCTGTTTCCCGGAATGTTCCTGTGTGTTGGGATGATTCCCGAGTTGGTGAGTGGATTCTGGGGAACGGAAATAGTTTGAGATGTTTTTTAACCCGTCGGCTCAGTTTGTGCCGCTGAGAGTCACTGAGCTGCAACACGAGCAGAACAGCAGGAGGGAAAGACAGTGATGCTCTCTCTCTCTCTCTCTCTCTCTCTCTCTCTCTCTCTCTCTCACTCACACACACACACACACACAAATAGAGTTTTGTTATTTTCCTGTTGCAGGTTTTGGAAAAGCCGCAAATGTGGTGAACTATGAGGGAGGAACGTGGCACGATTACTGCTTCACCTGTCAGAAGTGCTCCGTGAACCTCGCTGAGAAACGCTTCATCTCTAAGGATGGAAACATCTACTGCACCGACTGCGCAAAAAAACTGTAGAGACACCAAAAACCACGAGTGAAACTCCACGACCCCACGCCGTATCAGAGTCTCAGTGCAGGAGCCGAGCGCAGGATCCAATGCCGCACGCCATCGCATAGCGTTCTGCTGAGTGTCGCTGAAGGAAACCTTACTTCTAAATGTCTGCCTCTGTGGTGTGTGTGTGTGAGAGTGAAAAATAATCCTAACTGTTCTTTAAGCCTTACTGCACAAATCATACTAATTACACAAACATATTTACACTGAGACTGACAGTGATGTGTAACTCTGAACAGGGTCAATAAATGAGATCAGAAAAGTGTGTGTGTGTGTGTGTGTGTGTGTGTGTGTGTGTGTGTGTGAGAGAGAGAGAGAACACATTCAGGATTCTTTAGTTTCTAAATGTAAAACCAATCACTGAGATTTTGAGAAAAAGCGCCATCCATTGGTGGAGAGAGAAAAGTGTCCGCACCTCCATCAGGCTTTTAGACACAATTTATGAAACTATGGCTCATTTTGTTAAAAGGTAAACACACAAAACCCAGGGGTACACACACACACACACACCAGGGCTTTACATTGGCACCCGCCCACCCGCCAAATGCGGGTAAAACTGGGCTTTGGCGGGTAATGACTTTAGTCTTTAGACTTTAGCCCCTTTGGCGGGCGGTTTATTCTGTGGTATGATGATATATTTTAATTGTAGTTTTCTCTGAAGGCATCTGATATAATAAACACACTGCAATGCAATATTACACGCCGACAACTCCCATCAGCGCCTGCATAAACATTCTGACAACGTGTTACAACTGTTTAGAACGTTCGTTAACAGCTCAGATAAAATCAGTGAAACGGTAACCTGCGGTTAATGAACGAAGTGACAAAGTTGCTGACGACTGACAAGCGCACTGTGGCGGCGAATAGCTGGAGTTTCAAACCCTGCTGCTCAGGGGAAAGGGGCGGAGATGATCAGCACCGGAGCAGCATTTTAAAATCACCGAGGTCTGTGATGCGCAAAGCGCGCCGAAAAATGTTCACCATATTTAAATGAGGGGTGAATTACACATCACACAAGAGATTCATTCCTGAAATCACTTTTAATGGTGTTTGAACTGAATATCGTCAGGTTTTGGAAATAAAATCATGTATGTGGCAAGAGTAAGAATAATTGAAGCGTGTTTAATGGTTTGATCTGGCCCAAGCAATGAGGACAA
>JAPEIY010000018.1:273373-283572 GCA_026122135.1 Cathorops aguadulce | reverse complement strand
ACACACCTGAGCAGACTGGGACCACAGACAGGACACACCTGAGCAGACTGGGCCACAGACAGGACACACCTGAGCAGACTGGGACCACAGACAGGACACACCTGAGCAGACTGGGCCACAGACAGGACACACCTGAGCAGGTGGCAAGCATTAGTCTTTCTCAAGAGCACAAGTTCAGTGGTGCTGGGATTGAACCTCACAACCTTCTGATCGGTAACACACTGCTTTAACGAGTGATCCGTCTCTACAGCACACACTGCACTTTAATATACTGATGCCCCGTTCCCAAAAAAAAAAGTTTATGCTTAAAAATATAAAAATAATATATTATTCAAAATTAATAAAAAAAATTGAAGTCTCCATTAAAGATAAACTCCTCCAGAAATCGTTTCCTTCAGGTTATCGTGACTAAACCTGCTTCTACACATTACTGAGTGAGTTACAGGGTGTATTTTTGTTTTTCCACCCGGTTTCTGAACACTAATTTACCTTTGGGGGAAACGAGTGCATGCTGAAATGTGTCGTTTTGTGTTTCCGGAGGTCACGTGTTCATCGACGGTCACACAGTTCGGCCCTGATCAATAAAAACAGAGAAGTGAAGGAGGGAGCGCTTTCTTTTCTCCCTGACGCTACACAGACACCATCTCTTTATTTATTACTCTCTCTCTCTGTGTGTGTGTGTGTGTGTGTGTGTGTGTGTGCTGCAGAACTAGGGAGACGGTGTAAGGTGAATAACGGAGACTGTGCCCAGTTCTGCGTGGTGGATGAAGGGAAGGGCGTGGTGTGTGGATGTGCTGATGGATACACACTCGGTGACGATGAGAGGAGCTGCAAGCCAACAAGTAAATTCACTTTCATTCTGCTCATCACTTCCTTTTCAACTTGACTTTCAATATTCCTTTAACGCTGATCCCTGAAACATTACAAATCAAGCAGATAATAATTTTCTGCACAAATGCAGCAACAATTAAACCGTTTTCTGAGGGAAAGTCGAACGAAAACTCAACAGCAGACTTCACCATCAACCTCTGCCAGCTGGCTGCTGATGGTCTTACGGTTTTTGTGTTGGAAATTTCCCCAAAATGTACATTTATTTATGCAAATGATACCTTATTGAGTAAAATGTGCATGAATAAACTCCACCCTCTGGAGAAGTGAATCGTTTGTTTGATTGTGAGGACACCAGGCTTTTAGAATCTCATTTATTTCTGGTTTTATAAAGAAAATTCCACCCTCTGATACGGAGCTGAGAGACGACTGACAGCACAGCGTCATCACAATCCTGCCTCCGACATTCACTCCCGCTTTCAGCGTTCAGTTTATTCCTGCAGCCCGATGCTACTCAGCCCGTGTTAAAGCCGTGTGCGGTGTGTGTAGGTGATCGCCCGTGTTAAAGCCGTGTGCGGTGTGTGTAGGTGATCGCCCGTGTTAAAGCTGTGTGCGGTGTGTGTAGGTGATTACCCTTGCGGCCGTTTGGGGAAGAAGATCGCAAACAAGATTGCCACGAGGACGGTGAAGAGTAAAACTGTGATCCAAATTCATGACATCGGACATGTGAACGTGACGGAGAAGAATTTAACAACAACAAACATCACAAATTCCACTGAGCTCAGCAACGCCACCATCAGGCCAACACTGAGAGAAGACGATTGGGATTTCTTCGCCACAGTACCCTCTGTCATACGGGAGACCAAGAGCGAAACTCGCATTGTCGGGGGAGACGACGCAAGCCCTGGGGAGATTCCCTGGCAGGTCAGTGTGTCTGTGTGTGGGTGTGTGTGTGGGTGGGTGTGTGTGTGGGTGAGAAAGATAATGGATGTTATTCTCTCTCTTGACACTAGGTGGCACTGGTCCTAAAGGAAAACAGTAAGGTGTTCTGTGGCGGTTCTCTCCTGAGTGAGCTGTGGGTCATCACCGCCGCCCACTGTGTGATGGAGGCGGGGATCGGGAAGTTCTTTATCAGATTAGGTACGAGTCGGATTAATGTGAGATCCCTGAGGTGGGATGCTCACATAGAGGACCTAAACACCATTGCATTATTACACAGAAAACTAACAACTCCGAGATCTTTGGGTTTCTACTGGGACAAATTCTGGTGTTTTATGAAGTTCTGCCTTTAAAATGCAAACTGTACAGAACCGGGCCCTTGAGTTCGACCTTCACCATGGGCTCCTGTGCAGTCAGTTCCACTGTTCCACAGATCTTTGGGATTCCCGGCTGGGAAAAAAATGTACCCAGGAATTGTCAGTTCCCTTTAGTGAGACATGTAGAGATTACCCAGCAGTCTCTGGTGCGTGAGGTTTTTGATAGAACAGGCCAACTGAAGATTTTTCCTCAGTGAAGTAGATTACTCAGAGATCTCTGGAGCAACTTGTGAAGACTGACTTTCCAGAAATATGTTTTTACTTTCTTGCCTTGGACTAAATGAGATCCTGACTCTCTCGCTCTCTCTCCCTCCCCCCAGGAGAGCATCGTGTTCACATTAAGGAAGAGCAGGAGCGCAATCATGAAATTGATGAACACCATATCCACACCAAGTACGAGTATCAGAAAAGCCACAACCATGACATCGCCCTGCTGAAACTCAAAACACCAGCCACCTTCTCAGATTACATTATCCCCATCTGCCTGGGCCCGAAATCCTTCACGGAGAACTTGCCGAAAATCATTACCATCTCACTGGTGAGTGGGTGGGGCCGGCTGAACTATGGAGGGGTGGAGTCCGACAAGCTCCAGAAGGTCGAGGTTCCCTTTGTGGACCGCACCAAATGCACAAACAGCGATACGATCACAAGCTACATGTTCTGCGCCGGGTACCTGAACACCCGCAAGGACTCGTGCCAAGGAGACAGCGGAGGACCTCATGCCACCAAACTGGGCCAAGACACGTGGTTCCTGACGGGCATCGTCAGCTGGGGTGACGAGTGCGCTAAAGAGGGGAAGTACGGTGTCTACACACGCATGTCCAGGTACATTAACTGGATCACAAACATGACTGGAATCAGGGCAGGAACTTCTGTATGATGAGATGAGATGCAGTTACCTGAACACACACACACACACACACACACACACACACACACACACACATCACTGTTTCTCAACATCAGTTTCCACAAACAAGAAAGTGTGTACAGCAGAACTGATTCCATCATTCCTCAAAAATAAAGAAAATGTACTTATTGTTTTAAAAGTCTGAGAGAAAGAGAATCAAGTCTCGTGTTTGTGACGCAGCTTTTGTGAGCACTCGGCTAAAAAACCAAACTAAAAAGGTCTAAACAAAGTCCACAAATGACGACAACACGGTGAAATCAGCAGCTCGTTTAGCCGTAAAGCCGTCAGTGTTCATGAAGCAGTCGATTAGCAGCAGGCATCAGTTAATGAGTAAATAATTAACAATACTCAGTGAATACTGTACAGTAGGTGGATGTGTATTTCTGCTTTTTCTTGAGAGTGAAAAATAAAAATGAAACATGAATACATTCATTTTGGCACCATGAGGTAATACAGCGCACATTTACATCTGGGACACGGGACTCAAGAAAAATGTGCTTTTTTAGAGCATTATACAGCTTGTGCTGAAACATGTCAAAGTATTTTGTAGAGCGTACAGTACACCTTCTCCTGTACACACAGCTTCACACACATCAGGCTCCGTATTAATACTTATGGCTTCATTCTTTCAGCTATAAAACACCTCATCACCACCTGAGCAGTGGCGTTAGCAAAGCAGCGAGCAAAGCTAGCTTAATGTTCACCAGCGAGGAAGACTAACGGCTCTGAAACACTCGCACGCTGCGGTGTGTTAACAGTGAAGCATTAAACGAACACATTAACTGTAATAAATCCACGATGCTATGAAAACACTACCAAAGTATAAAAACGGATTAGAAACAAAACACTGTGTGTAAAAATGTGTGATGTCACAGTTTGGCACAAAGTAGATCCTAAAACAGGTGAGTGTTTCCACACGGTTCATTCGGTCACTTCCTGTAGAGGAGCACACACTTCCTGGGAGTGAAGCTGAATCATGTTCAGACAGGAGCGTCGTGCTCGTTTCACACTGAAGAGGGACGTGTGGGACGCACCGAGTCTGATTGTAATTTATTTACGTTTACTTTAAATCGATTTGTGTAAATCTCTCGAGTTTTAATAATAATCACATAATGCAAATCAGCATGACAATAAACATGCTAATCCATGAGCTAGCATCAGAGCGCACACACACACACACACACACACACACACTCTCAGCCAGCTTCAGCACTCGGCTCATTTCACACGGATTCTGCTCTTGAAGGCACTGAAATGGGAAATCAGTGAATTCATCAGCGAGTTCTGTTACCTTCAGAATAAAGTCCTCATGACGCTCCTGCGTGCAGAAATCACCAGGAAACACGCTTTCGATGTGAGACACGGTGGTGACGGTGAGGACTGTGTGAGATTGTGTCTCCAACGTCAGAAATGTTCAGTGATGAAAAATTCAGAACAGTGGAAAAGAGGAGAAAAGTAATCACATCCTTTGCTTACTGTATTTTCTGGACTATACGAGTCACCGCCTTCCTCTTGGGCCAAACCCACATCACGCTGCTACCTTTAGATGAACCAGGTCAGTTAACCTCTGAACATCTACTAACCTGTTTATAATTCATCTAAAGATTCATCCAAAACACACAGAATGCTTCGTGAAGGAGACGGAGACGGAGTGTAAACTCGGTTTACTGCAGCAGCTACAAAGGTGAAATCTTTACCGACACAGAGTCCCAAATCAGTGTGGGCGGAGCTTCTGTTGAAGTCTGATCACGTTTTTTTTCCACCTGCAGTTCTGTCCTGTTTAACACAAAATACTGATTTTAACACAATATAATACACAATACTAGTTTGTGTACACACACACACACACACACACACACACACAAAACCCTGTATGTTTCTGTGGACTGTGCTGTAACTGCTGGAGTACCTCACCTACTGTACACACACTAATACACAACAGTGACACACACTTCGCTCCAGCACACACTACACACTCGATAGTCCAGAAAATACAGTACTATTTTTGGTTGGATGTTTTGCGCGTGTGTGTGTGTGTGTGTCCGTCCATGCTGGTTAATAATGTACATGTTTCCTTGAACATGGAGGATTTCATCACGGTGTGTTCATCACTCTGTTTATATTTCCCGAGCCTATAAGAAAACACACACACACACACACACACACACACACAGATCATTATTCCAGAGTGTGTGAAGATTTTGGTTTGGTGTGCTTCTACTACATGTCCTGGGGTAAAGGGGCTCCTGAGTGTTTCTCTAACCCTGAGGGTGTTTTATTGCTCATGTTTAATCTGCTTCATCCATCAGGAACCTGCATCCCAGTGCAGCAGTGCATTCTGGGTAAGTTGACTCAACATGTCCTCTAACGTGGGGAAGGAGCTGAGGGGAGCGTTAAACACAGTCTGGAAACACGCTGTAGGGATCTGCTCTCTGTGTGATAGCCTGCTTCTTTTCTCACAGTTAATAAAGGTTAATGTGAGGGGTGGAGTTAGTTAAGTTTGCAGGGTTTGTGGGGTTAGTGAAGTTCGCGGGGTTAGTAAAGTTCGCGGGGTTAGTGAAGTCAGTTGGGTTAGTGAAGTCCGCTGGGTTAGTGAAGTTTACGGGTTTAGCAGGGTTAGTGAAGTCCACGGGGTTGGTGGAGTCCGCTGGGTTAGTGAAGTCTGCGGGGTTAGTGAAGTACACGGGGTTGGTGAAGCCCGTGGGGTCAGTAAATTCGGCGGGTTTAGTGAAGTCCGCTGGGTTATTGAGGTTTGCAGGGTAAATGGGGTTAGTGAAGTATGTAGGGTTAGTGAAATCCGCTGCGTTAGTGAAGTTTGTGGGGTTAGTGTAGCCCGCAGGGTTAGTGAAGTCCGCTGGGTTAGTGAAGTTTGTGGGGTTCGTGAAGTTCGCAGGGTTAGTGGGGTTGGTGAAGTCCGCGGGGTTAGTGAAGTCCGTGGGTTTAGTGAAGTCCGTGGGTTTAGTGAAGTCCGCTGGGTTAGTGAAGTCTGCTGGGTTAGTAAAGTTCACAGGGTTAGTGAAGTTCGCGGGGTTAGTGAAGTTCGCAGGGTTAGCGGGGTTAGCGAAGTCCGCGGGGTTACTGAAGTTCACAGGGTTAGTGGGGTTAGTGAAGTCAGCAGGGCTAGTGGAGTTAGTGAAGTTTCTGGGGTTAGTGAAGTTTGCAGGGTTAGTGGGGTTAGTGAAGTCCACGTGGCTAGCGAAGTCCGTGGGGTTAGTGAAGTCCGCGGGGTTAGTGGGGGTGAGGGAAGTCCGTGGGGTTAGTTAAGTTTACAGGGTTAGTGAAGTTCACAGGGTTAGTGGGGTAAGTGAAGTCCATGGGGTTAGTGAAGTCAGCGGGGTTATTGAGGTTCACGGGGTTAGGGAAGTTTGCGAGGCTAGTGGGGCTAGTGAAGTTCACAGGGTTAGTGAAGTTCACGGGGTTAGTGTGGCTAGGAAAGTTCACCGGGTTAGCAAAGTTCACGGGGTTAGTGAAGTTCACAGGGTTAGTGGGGTTAGTGAAGTCCATGGGATTAGTGGGGGATGAGGGAAGTCCGTGGGGCTAGCAAAGTTTATGGGGTTAATGAAGTATGCGGGGTTAGTGGGGTTAGCAAAGTTTGTGGGGTTAGCAAAGTTTTCAGGGTTAGTGGGGTTAGCAAAGTGTGCGAGGTTAGTGGGGTTAGCAAAGTTTGCAGGGTTAGTGAAGTTTGCGGGGTTAGTGGGGTTAGTTAGGTTCACAGGGTTAGCAATGTTTGTGGGGTTAGTGGGGTTTGCGGGGTTAGTGAGTTTCACGGGGTTAGCGAAGTTCACGGGCTTAGTCGCAGTTGTGGTGTCTTTTGAACAGAATCATCCTCGTTATTTTGAACTTAATGTGAGATGAAAACCGTAATGAAATAAAAGTTTCACTCACCGTAAGGTCACCGCCTGGTCTGATCACATGACTTCTGTCCACATTTCCCAGAATTTTGTGCAAGGCGTCAGCTGGTAGTTTTCCCTCACTTCCGCGAGTCAGGTTTTTGATGTGCCTAAATCAGCGCAGTGTAATCACACCAACATCGTTAGGTCGGAGTCTGTGTCATGATCACGGACAGAAAACGACCCGTTTCGTATTTATTTATTATAAAACGCTCACCACAGCGCCTCCGTGTTCTCCTGCAGTAAGTGGATGACATCACCATGTTTGATGATGACCTCATCTTTCCCACAGTCCAGGTGATCCACCAGGGCTCGGTATTTCCCAGGAACCTGAAGAACATTTAAATGTTAGCAAGCCCGCGGCTGTAAGTCTCTTTAAACTGTTCTACTGTTTGCAGGTTTGTGGTGACGACGTACACACAGCACCTCAGACAGCAGAGAACACTAGTGTGACGGTTCTGTTCAGCTGTTCTTGTGCACACATTCAGAACTAACGTTAAACATTTAAATTGAGACGTTTCCTACCAGCAGGACGTCATCGTCTTCATCCGAGTCGGAGATAAAAGACAGGTCAGTGGTCCAGTCCTCTAAAGTCTCACAAATATCCACTGAGTTTGAGGTTCCTGGCCAACCTGAAACACACACCAGAACTGTTTATCAAACTCAACCAATCAAAACTACAGACAACCTCACGCACAGCCCCAATGATTAACCAGTTAAATGTTCATTACAGACTTCAGAATGCTTAATTTGACCCTGAATGCTATAAATCACCTACTGCAGCTTCTAAGTGCCCTAAATGACAACAAAACAGACCCTAAGAGCTGCAAACCAGTACATTAATGATTCAAAACAATGTCCAATCTACCTCACCTGCCTCAATGTCCCCGAATATTCTTGCTTTCACTGTATTCTACCTCAAATAGTCATTAATGGATCCTCAAACTGCCCTAAATTTCTCCAAACCAGCCAACATGGACCCAAACAGCATAAATGGTCTTGTGATGCTAAATGACCCCAACTAGACCCTAAATGACCCCAAACTACCTCTAACTCCCCCAAAGCAACCTAATAAACCTGCAAATGGTCCCAAATGTTCCTGAAAACATCTTTACATCACTCAAAATTACCCAAAGTGGCCTATCAAACTGCCCTGAATGACTCAAATTTCCCCAAACAACCCTAAAAGCTCTAAATAGGGAAAACTACAAAAATTCCCAAATCTTTAAATTGCTGCCCAAACAGCCCCAGACTTACCCACCTTCCCACCCCACCCTGATCCTTGCCCACACTCACTGCGGCGGTTGCGGTTCTGCGGTCGAGGTGAGAACATCACAGGGTCCGTCAGAACAGGACTAGAACTCCCTGACTCATCCGAGTGCACCGGCACCCCCTTACTGTTAGGAGGGACATCAAAACAACCTGAGCAGCCTGCGATAGGGGCGGGGCTCCAGGGCATGCAGACCGACACCCTCTCCATGCTGACCAATCAGAGAATCAGATCGAGTGGCACACAGACGAACAGAAACAAAACGGTCACAACACACACACACACACACACAGTCACGATCACAAGCAAGAACTCTACAGGTCTGGGGTCAGTTCTCATTCAACCAGGAACACACTCAGCGTCCAAATGTTTTACACACTGAGATAAAAACATCAAATATTTTAAAATCAAAAACACTCTGATGATCAAATCTAACATGAAACACACACTTAACATCTTAATGACTTTAATCGTTATTATTCTCAATCATATTCATATTTAAAACACTATTTCGATTTCATATTTCTACTTTAACACAGTGTCCTGGCTGAATGGAATCACCCCAAACCGACAAACCAAACAGTCTGCTCTGAAAATATTGGCATCCTTCAGTGCAAAAATGGCAGGGTAAAATATACATATTACATGCAATGCTTCAGAGTTTTAATATAAACAAATTGTGGGAAAAATACTTACTCTTCCTTAACAATCATTATTATCATCACAAGTTCGTTTTTAGAATTCTGCCTAAAGATTATTTTTGGCAAATTGTTGTCCTCGCTTTCTGTCTCCAGACTCTCTGTTGATGTGATTTACATAAGCCTGTGCTCATGTGGAGTATAGATATAAGGACACACACACACATGTAAAATAATTTAATCAGCTACCATTATGAGTAAAATCTGTATTTTGTAATTATCTCTGAAGATGATGTCCACCTGCACAAACCTAAAAATATAGAGCTTAAACTGTTGTGCGCAGAGAAGTGGACTGAGATCCTCTACATGTCTCTCCAACTCATTACATTAAATTTAATTAAATGTTGTTTGTGTATTGCTTTTAATAAGGTTTTCCTCCTCGCTGTCACCTCTGGCTTGTTCATCAGAAATCTAAATCTACATCTGTTTAAGATTTGTATGCAACTGTCTATTGTAAACATTATAGAGGTAAAATTGAATTGACTAATAAATTAAATCTAAATATCACGCACTACATGTGATCATTATTTTACACGTTCACAGCCTGCTTTTCATGAAGGGTGCCAATAATTCTGAATTTAACTGCACATTCAGATCTCTGTTCCTAGATCGGCAAAAAGATTTATTTAGCTGAAGTCTGGAATACATGCTGCTGTTTCAACACACACACACACACACACATACTTTCATGATGCAGAATAATGCATGTGTGCAGCAGAAAAATGACATCAAACAGTGTCAATAACTACAAGGTTAATGGTGTGTGTGTCTGTGTGTGTGTCTGTGTGTGTGTGTTCTGCTGCACTGACGGAGTTTCACCTGTTCACCAGAAGAGGCGAGAGGGAGTCTCCAGCACCATGACCTTCACCTGAGAGAGACAGACACAGACAGACAGGGAGGATTGGTGATGACTAAATTTGGTGAGAATGGTGTATTAACAGGTTTGTGTGTGTGTGTGTGTGTGTGTGTGTGTGTGTGTGAGAGAGAGAAACCTTGACTAGGTTTCTGATGGTTTGTGAGGATTTTTCTGATCTCACTGAGCCACGCTGACTTCACCTCAACTGTTGGAGCCTGTAACACACGCACACACACACACACACACACACACACACACACACACAGAAAGAGGGTGCAGGGATTCAGGTGCAGGGATTCAGGAGCAGGGTGCAGGGATTCAGGTGCAGGGTGCAGGGATTCAGGAGCAGGGTGTAGGGATTCAGGAGCAGGGTGTAGGGATTCAGGTGCAGGGTGCAGGGATTCAGGTGCAGGGTGCAGGGATTCAGGAGC
>JAPEIY010000018.1:189103-201542 GCA_026122135.1 Cathorops aguadulce | reverse complement strand
CGTGTAAACGAAAGCCACTTTTAATAAAATATTCTGTCGTCTTCCTTCTCAATCGTTCCCGTATAAACGGCCCCTAATTCTTATGACTTACTGTTCTTATAGTTTTTAGTTTTTTATTTTGTCTTACTATTTATGGAAACGTACAAAATTGTTTTTATCTTGGTTTTATTATTTTATCTAGTTGTCTTTTATATTTGGGTGTTTGTCCATTTTTAGGATCTTTTAGAAACAGTAGATATTTATTAACTTGTTAAATTATTTGCACATTATTTTAGTGATATTTATATATTGTTTCTGAAGCAGAGCTGTCTTCAGTGATTGAATCTCTCTCTGTCTGTCTCTCTGTCTCTCTCTCTCTATTGATCTTAGAAACTCCGCAGGTTTCTGTTTTTAAAACCAAACTCGTGCAGGATCGCGTCTCACCGTCTCCTGTCCCCGTCTCCTCACCACAACATTTGTCTCTGTCTCTCTTTCACACTCTCACACCTCCGTCCAGCTCAGTGCCAGGTACAGACACAACTCACCACACACACACACACACACACACACACACAGAGAGACAGTCATTAGAAGCATTTTATCAATAATTTCAAATGGGAGTTAATACTTCGACCTGGAGATAAAACTGTACATGAGTTTTTCTGAGGTCGTACAGAGTGTGTTCTCGGTTTATTGATTGATTGATTTAATGTCTGTGTGATTAGTGGATTTATTCCCTCTTTCTGTTTTAGTTGATCTGTGCTTCTCTCTGAGCTGCTGCTTCACTGCTCACATCTTCTGATGATTAAAATCTTTCATCTCTCTCTCTCTCCCTCTCTCTCTCTCTCTCTGTCTCTCTCTCTCTGTCTCTCTCTCCCCGTCTCTCTCTCTCTGTCTCTCTCTCTCTCCCCATCTCTCTCTCTCTCCGTCTCTCTCTCTCCCTCCGTCTCTCTCTCTCTCTCTCTTTCCTTCTCTCTCTCTCTTTCCTTCTCTCTCTCTCTCTCTCCTTCTCTCCGTCTCTCTCTCTCTTTCTCTCCGTCTCTCTCTCTCTCTTTCTTTCCTTCTCTCTGTCTCTCCTCTCTGTTTCCACCTTCTGCAGTTCCCTTGTGTTTGGAAAAATTGAGCTCAGTGGGCCGTGACCCCATGACCCCTGTGCCTTTGCTCATCAGCCCTGACCTTGATGCCTTCTGTGAACCTGTTTCTGCCCCTGCTGCTTTCTCAGACACCCCTGTTACCCCCCAAACTGCCCCAGTGACCCCCCCACACCTGGACCGTGCTCTCAAATCTGCCCCTTCCACTCGCTCCTCACCTCTTTCTGCCTTTTTCACTTCTTCTGTTTCCTCCACTCCTTCCACTCGTTCTTCTCTCGTGTCCTCTCTCTCTGTCGTGCCTCGGCCTCCTGCTTCACTCTCAGGTATGTAAACTGATAAACACCACTCACCTTCTGTTCTCCAATTCTAATCCAATTCTAATCTCAACATAATCCACAGTTTTATTAAATGTTATTATACCAGTTAAATAATATAATAAGAGAAATATATCATGAAAGATCGATGCCTCATGTTTGTTGATTTATTGGAGAGAGAAACTCCTTCAGCTCGAGATCGTTGTCGGAGTGAGAGAGCAGGAACCGCGTGACCTCTGACCCTGACCTCTCACTATGCAGATGTCCCCCTCATCTTGTCTCGTGTTTTTCCTCTTCTCAGACTCGTCAGAGGCCGAGGCTCAGAGCAGCGAGGCCGTCTCTCAGTCCGTTCCTGCACAGCCAGCTGATGAACAGAGGTGTGTGACTCGGATGCTCAGCTGTGTTTCACTGTGCTGTGTGTGTGTAGTGTGCTGTGTGTAGTGTGCTGTGTGTAGTGTGCTGTGTGTGGTGTGTGTAGTGTGGTGTGTGTGGTGTGTGTAGTGTGGTGTGTGTGGTGTGTGTAGTGTGCTGTGTGTAGTCTGGTGTGTGTGTAGTGTGGTGTGTGTAGTGTGGTGTGTGTGGTGTGTGTAGTGTGCTGTGTGTGTGCTGTACTCAATCACTTCCTCAGCTCTGATGTTTGATGGTTATTATTGTAAAGAGAGCCCTGAGTAACACTGCTAACTAATCCCACACACACTAACGTTCAGACACGTGTCCAGTGTGTGTGTGTCCAGTGTGTGTGTGTCCAGTGTGTGCGGTACGGGGTGAACATTCACACGGAGATCAGCCAAGAAAGAAAACACAGACATGTAGGAAGTGTGATCCTGGTGAGTGTGTGCTGCTGATGGAACAGCCATCTGAAACTGAAACCTGCTCCAACGGTGGCCAATGAAATGAGGACGGTGTTTTATCTGACACTCGCATCTGCTTATGGAGAACACACACTTCTGTTTTTCCTCTCTCTCTCTCTCTCTCTCACACACACACACTTGTGAGCTTCACACTGACTGATCGAGTTCCTTCCACCTTACTCTCCTCCCTGTTCTCTCACTCCCGCACTTCTCGGTGGTATTGAAACGCAGCCTCCCGAGCGCACTTTGTGACTGAAACTTGAACATCCAGCTCCGGAAACGAACGCTCTTCTGTACCCGGGATTTTGTACACAGGGCAGGAAGACGTTCATTCCAGTTCACCTGAAAGAATCATTTGCCCTCATCTGGTTTCTCCTCTCACTGACTCGGCGTTCCCTCTCCGGGTTCTTTCACTTCACTCCAGCTTCATGGTGTTTCATCCTGAGCTTCGAGGCTGGAGGATGTCCAGAGTTCCACAGTTACTAACAGCTGGGTGGAATTTTTTATTTTGTGTGTGTGTGTGTGTGTGTGTGTGTGTGTGTGTAGAGCAGATGATGAGGATGAGCTTTAGTGTCTGTGGTCTAAATTTACATACAAGACCCACTGCGGCGGTTCTCCTGCTATGCTAATGTCATTAGCATTCTGAGAGCATGAAGTCACCGCTCCTGTTCATGTCCGTCATGAGAAACACGTTTCCTGTCTGAAGCCGCGCACGCACGCACGCACCCCGGTCATTAAGATCACCTGACTGTAGTTTATGTCTGAATGCATAAATTGATGTATAAAGATGTTGGAGCCTCCTAGAAGGATGATCAGATCTGATTAGATCAGATCCCCCCGTCTTTATGAATGGTTTGTTCCAGTTTGACTGAGACAGACGGCTCCACTCCTCTTTTTTACTTTTCTGTCCTTAAAAGTGTGAAACTTGTCCTTTATTTATGGAAAAATTGCTGGATGTCAACCTGAGGAACAGGTCCCTCTGACTGTCCCTATGACTGTCTGCCTGTCTGTCCTTCTGTCTGTCTGTCCCTCTGACTGTCTGCACAGACGGAACACCAACGTGCAGTCCCTCTGTCTCACACCTACTCACACATTCTTCAGTTCCAGCATGCTAAAACTGCATGGTATGCATTTTTCACACACTTTGTCCTTTGACCTCTGACCCCTGTCTCTGTCCTTCAGTCTGGGGTCAGAGTGTGAGCTGAAAGCAAGAAAGTCTTCTGAACTTCCTGTATTGGAGGATGTGGTGGACGTTGAGACTCTCCCTCCTCCATGGCCTTTCTCTGTATCTGGGTCTGTGTCTCCCTCTCTGTCATCTGTCCCAGAGAGACAATCGGGGGGCACGTGGTGGGCAGAGCGTCCACCTCTTGCAGAGGAGGAGCCAGACTTTACAGACGAGGACTTTAACACCGTGTGTGTGACGTCTCCACCTCTTAAAGGACTTGCAGGTGGAGATGAGGAGAAGAAAAGTCCACTTTCTCCAGACAAACTTTCAGCCACTGAGACAGTGTGTGGTAAAGGGGTTCCTGTCCCGACTCCAGTCACGCTCTTCATCACAGAGGATCACGAGGAGTCGCCTGAACATGTGGAACCGAAGCAGGAACCTGTGAGTGAAACTGATCAGAACTGGTCTGATGAGGACAAAGCGACAATTACAGACAACATCATCGTCTCGCTGCTGAGGGCCGAGCGTGAGGATGAGAAACAGGCGGCCCGAGATCACACTGCTGTGAGGGATGGCAGGTATCATAAAACGCACACGTGTGTGTGTGTGTGGGTGGGTGGGGCATGTGTAAAGGGGCAGAGTTTGTGTGTAGGTGGAGTTTGTTGAAGGGAATGGGGTTATTATGAGGGGTGGGTTTGTGAGTGGGGTGGAGTTTGAGGGAGGGGTTTGTATTGGTCTTTTTTTAAGAGGGGTGGAGTTCATATAAAGAGGTGGAGCTATAGTATGTCAGAATTTAATTATGACTTTATTCCCATGAGACCGCTGAATCTCTCACTGCATCCACTCTGAGAAAATCAGGTTCTTGAAGGGTTCCTTCAATGTGTGAAGGTTCCAGATTTCTCAAGAGGTTCTACTTGGAACCTTCTCTCATAAAGGAACCATTAAAGTTCCCCAAAGGAACAAATCAGCAAACTCATTACAGGAAAAGAATTCTTTACTTACTGTAATGATGTAGAGTTATCTCACACGCGCGCGCGCACGCGCACACACACACACACACACACACACACACGCGCATACACACGTCTCACTATCCTTCTGAGAACTTTTCATTGATATAATTGTTAGTGCAGTTAATTAATGCAGTTCCCGAACCTAACCCGAACCTCAGTCGTGAAATGGGACCTTTGTGGCTCTTTTTATTTTTTTAAATTTTTGTTAAAACACACAGCAGATTCCCTGTGGGGACGGTCCATATGTCCTCATACTGTCAAAATCGTCAGATTTTACTATATCCTTGTGGGGGCATTTGGTCCTCAGTAGTATACACACACACACACACACACACACACACACACACACAGACTGAAGTCAAAAGATAATATATGGTTTCCATGGCAACAGTGATGTGAAATTAGATCTGATTGTGGTGTTTGCATCCCATTTTTCACTTCAGCACCTTTCTGTCTCTCTGTCCGTCTGTCTGTTCATGTATGTGCTCTAATTCTCTCTCTCTCTCTCTCTCTCTCTCTCCCTGTTTTGTAGCTTCAATAAAATCTCTACAAATCGACTCAGAACCATCACTGACCTCCAAATCACAGAAGCTGAAACACACACCACTGAAGACACACGCTCTGCAGAGACACACACTGAGGACACCCAAGCCATGGACACACATGTCACAGACACACACTCTGCAGACACACACACCACAGAAGCAAATAGCACAGACACACATGCTCCTGAGCCCCCCGATGGTCAGAGTGAGACCCCTCTGTGGGCAGCGTTAGAGACAGGGAGGGGTCAGAGAGACGCGCTGGACGTCAGAGAGGAGACACTCAGAAACTTCACACGTGGAGACGGAGAGAATAATGTGGACATTTTCATGCAAGTGGAGGAAAGAACAGCAGGGTGAGAGTCTGTGTGTGTGTGTGTGTGTGTGTGTGTGTGTTATTACTGTGTCTGGGCTGTGATTTTGTTTTTAACCAAACACACTATCAGAGACCAGTGTGAGATTCTGGTGCTGTGGGTCGGACGTTCTGTCCGTGATGAGGTGCAGAACAAAAAGGAAATGGATCTGAATTTCACATTCACTTTGGTTTTAGTGCAGAATAAAAGCGTACAAGCTGCGAGCACTTCCGGCCCTGAGCGTACAGTGTGTGTTATAACAGTCACATTAACTCACGAGTGGAATGTTTACCACCAGGTAAGTGTGTGTCTTGGACCGAAACCAACATCATCACTGTGTTTCTGTCTCACAGTGGCGATAAAACCTCTGAGCGTGCCGGAGACGTGCAGGAGCTCAACTCGGGAGAATTCCAGACAGCAGTACATAAACTAAAAGCTGTGATTATTGAGGAGAAGCTGGAATGTGATGTAACATCTCTGATACCATCAGCACCTCCTCCTCCAACATTAGCATTAGCTTCTCTGTTAACTGCTAATGACACAATGCGAAATATTAGCAAAGTGGACGGAGCAGATGCAGACTCAGAGGTCGCTCATGAGGGTCCACTATGGGCAAGTTTGGAGAACAAAGGAGCGACGAGCTGGAAGGAGGGAATACATCCAGGTGAAACCGACACAGAACGGGTGAATCTGGAGGGCGGGTAAGATGGAGACGTCTCTGCTGCATGCAGTGTGTTTGAGTTTTTAGGACTTGCATGAGTTTAACATCTCTGTTTAAGAAGTGTTTTAACACCATTGAACTTTTCAAATGGAGAAAAAAGCAAATTTCACCAAACACACCTCTTTATTTTCCCCGTCACTCCACGCCATGGCAGCCATATTGGATGGATGGTTGACAGCAAGAAGCAGGAGGAATTGGAAAACTTTCTGAACCAACAAGATGAAGAGATTAATCTTAGAATCGTCTGTTTTAGCACAGAGTCACGGAAGGAGTCGACGGAAAAGATTGATGAAGATGAACCCATGAGGAAAATTCAGAAGCCAAATGATGGAAATAAAGTTTCAGAGGAAGAACCATCACATCCTGAGGATCAGGGCTTTGTTTCTGAGAAGGAAGAGACGTGTTCAGAGTCTTCAGGCCTCGTGAAAGGGATAATTGGTGCTTTCTATAAAGGGTAAGTGTGAGAGGAAATGGAGGAACTGTCCTGCATCTGCTTGGATCATAAGATATTGGAGTATTTCCATGAAAGTATGGAATGCGTGTAAGGTTTATTAGTTCATGCTTGACTTCCACTTTGTTTCTTGTGGTGATTTCCATTTTCTCTGAACTTGCTTGTTCTCCAGTTATGAGACGGTGACGTCCTTGCTGATGCAGCCGAATCCTACAGAATCTGACAATCCTGAAGATACAGAATGTGGCAACCAAGAGTTTGAAATCCTTCCACCTGAGCCCTTTTGTGATACAAACCTGATCAAAGCTACAAAAGAAGTTACAGTGGAACATTACAAGGCCCCAATGATTAAAGAAGGCATTTCCACTCAAACTTCCTGTGAGGAAGCAAATCATGTGATATTGGGTTCAGAGCTTTCAGGACGGAGCCTTGTGGATTGCTTGAGGTTGGCTGCCTCAGAGGTAGAAAGAGAAGCAGAGTCTATAAGAAACATACCAGAAGCTGAAACAGGCCACGGTAACAGAACGGTACGCAAGGTAAAGATAAGCAAAGAGAACTCCTCAAGTGTAGGAGGCCAAACCTGGAAAAATGAACAAGAACCTAAAGCAACTGAGAGCTCAGAACTGATTACTGAGAAGTCCAGAAAATCATCTCCAACTCCAGAAACTAATACAAGTGCAGAAAATAATAATAATGCACCAGGTCTTTACTCCACTGAGGATGTTCCACTTCTAAAAGGAGTCAATTCTGATGACAAAGGAAGTGAAGAACACTTAAAGAATGTTAATGAGCAACCTGGAGAACTTAAACTAGATCTCCAGAAGAAGGAGACATACATGAGTCCGTTGTTATTGTTTGAACCTGGAGAGGAGGAGCTGGAGTTTGAGAAGGGGCAAGAGGATGTAGGGACCGTGTGGCTTGCTGAGCTCTATATGGATGAAGGGTAAGTGCATGAGGCAGTGTTTAGTGGCTTCATGTTGGTAAATTGAAGTTTTAAGACACACCAGTCTACATCTTTCTTGAACTGAAGTTGCACCAGTTTTTGCTTGTCCAGTTGTGGCAGGTTGACGTTTCGTATTGTTGATGGCGAGTGTCTGAAGTTTGCTGTTATGCAAAAGAATTAAAGCTTCATTTCTACGTTGCTGCAGTGGAATATGCTTCAAAACTGCTTCTTGTGGTGTGATTGAAAATAAACTGCATGTTTGTACACTTGTCCTGTAAAATAATCTGTGAACTTGGGAAGATACAGAACTACTGAGGTGTGTATTGCACTTTCAGTTTTCTGCTGAGAACATCATGGCTGCTGGTGTCTGACTTTATGACCTGGAGTTGCAGTGATTTTGGCCGCTCAGTGGTTGCAGACTGATTTTGAAACTGAATTTGAAGAGTCTGGACTTCTGTTATTGCCCAATGCCATAAGTACAACACAGTTTAGAAACATGGTGTTGGTAGTACCACGCCTACATCACTCATGTGAATCGACATACTTTCGTACTTTCTCATATCCGATCGGACGCCATAAAACCCAGTAGATGCAGTTTTTTAGGACACTGACGTCCAACAAAATGCTAATGTAAGTATGAAGTTTCTCTGGGCTGAAAAGCAGAAGTCAGTCATGTGACCGAAATCACAGTAATCTTCATTTTGCTGACTGTAGATGTTGGGGGGGTACAGGAAGTGAACTTGCTGGTAGAGCATCAAAACACCATCCATGATAGACTGAGATTTTGCTTTTGATCCCCTAAATGTAGCGCTCATGGACAATAACTCTGGTTATTTTGGTTAATCAGCACATTGTTGAATGAAAGCAGCTATTTTGTGCTAAAGAGTAAAAGATCAGAATAAAAATGTGTAGGTTCTTAAAGATGAGAAGTGCTTGTGTCTGCATGTTGCATGTTTATAATGAGTGCATAGGAGATGCCATGTTTGTGATGGCATTCCTCACTGGTGTCTCATTTCTCACAGAGCGACAGAATCACCAGCATCGAACGAGATCATCGACACAAAGCCCGTATCAGGGTTACAGAAAACTCAAGCCGAGGGAAAAAATCCTCCACAAGTTGCAAAAGATGCAAAACCTCATGAAACAAGTCAGAAAGGAGCTTCAATGCAGGAAGTTGAGCAGAATGTTCCATCTGGTTCCACAGCTATTGTTCTACCACAGCACAACACAAATGAAGGAAGTGGAAGTCAGAATGAGGAACCGATGAGGGAAAGTACGATTCCTCCATCAGAGTGCAACAACAAAGTCAACACACAGGCTGAACTCGCTGTACCTCACGCATGGAACGAACATCTTATTGAAGTCCCAGCATCAGATCTCTCAAAGAGCAAAACAGTAACATATCAGTCCAATGATATCAAACCATCATCTTTAGAAACAGATAAGGAAAAGCCAGTTGAAGTCAAAGAACATTTAGGAACAGGAAAAGATCAGCCAAATCAAATTAAACAAGCCTTAGATCCAGCCAAAGATAAACCAGATCATGTCAGCAGACCTTTAGAAGCATCTAAGGATCAGACAGATGATGGCAGTAGATATTTAGAAATGGCTAAAGAACTGGGAGAAGGCATCAAGAGATCATTAGAAGCAGATACAGAACAGCCAGATGATGTAAAAGCTAAAGATCAACAAGGTGATGCTAACACATGTTTAAGAACAGCAAAAGATCAGCAAGATTATGTCAAAAGTGCAAAAGGACGAGAAAGCACCAGTAAATGTTTAGGAAGCGTGAAAGAAAAACTAGAGGGTGCTCAACGATCTTCAGGAATTGCAAAAGAACAGCCAGATGATGATGGCCAAAAATCTTTAGGAACAGTGAAAGAAGAGCAAAAAAAGGTCAAAAGATCTTTAGGAGATACTAAAAAAAACCCAGATGATACTAACGTGTGTTCATTACGAAACGATCAGCCAGATGATACCAAAAGAGCAGCTAAAAACCAGGTAGATGACATTCAGAGACCTTTAGGAACAGTGATGGAACAGTCAGATGTCAGTAGATCTGTAGGAACAGAGAAAGAACAGTTAGATGATGTCAAAGTTGGATCACATAAAAACATTTCTCCAGGTAGCTCAGTGGTACCACAGCCTGTGTTTTTGCTTCAGCATGAAGAATCACCTGACTCTCTTACTAAAACTACTGAAGAACCTTCTGCTGTGTCAGAGGAGAGTTTCCTGCTGGAGAAGATTCACCAAATGGCAGAGGACACTGACACGTCACCATCGTCTGATCCGGTTCCGGTTTCTCGGCCCAGGAAGCGTCTCGTCCCTTCCAGGTCTGACTTTGATCTTCCTCCAACACCTCCACTTCAGGACAGAGTCTGTGCTACATCACCAGAACAGAATGAACTTCCTGCTTCAGAGGTCATTGTGACAAATGACCTTCGGATGGCAGTGACCTCTGTAGAACCCACTGTAGATGCTGCTGAGCTTCACACTGATGGAACAGAGACGTGTAAAAGCCAAAACGAGCGGGCCATGGAGTTAGAGGATGAGAGAAAAGAGGCACTAAATGCAAAAGCTTCCAATGAAACTTTAGAACAAGAAAATGTTCCAGCCGACAGAGTTAGCGCTGAGAACGAGCTTGATGAGGTTCAGATAGGAACGTTGAAAGCTGCTCCGGTCTCCGATGATCTGTAAGTGGAATAAGAACAGCTGCATTCAATAAATATAACTTCAAGAGAATTAATCAGTATTCACTAATTTGTCCAAAGCTGTTTTTAACATATTTGAACAGTTTATAGTGAAATGTAATGTTGTGGAACATCAGAGAGACAAATTGTGTAAGAGCTGAGAGAAACAGTATTTCCCTCACCCTCACCCCCCAAAAACCAAAACCCATAGCTGGTAATTTTGCCAAGAAACTGGAAAGCGTAAACTCGTCTGTCCTCAGAACTTTCCTGAGTTGGGAAACTTTAACCGTCCCAAAGCCCTGATGACTGAGACGACTTCCATACACACCTCCTAATAACAATTTCAGAACATCAACAATTATACGAATTATTTTGTTAACACATTTTAAAATTCTGTTTATTATTAGTGGTAGGTTATGTGGAGCGTCCGCTGTACACATCCCTGTGTCTGAGCCGTTACTATAGAAACAGTAACGCATCAGAGCGAGCACATTAATCTAAACCTGCTGCTCATGTTCCAGCCGGAACTGCCTGGACTGTTCTTCAGAATTAATTCACACCTTCTGACCAATTAGATTTGAGCATTCAACTCTGCTGTGGTATAATGGTGTGTGTGTGTGTGTGTGTGTGTGTGTGAGGAAATAAAATGCTCTCCGGTTGTGTTACAGGTGCGAGTTCCTGGGTGAAGATTCCTCTCATTTAGGAGCCTCGGGATCCGTGTTAAAGGTGGAAAGTGAAAGTGCCGTGACGGAGAACGAGGGCCGAACCTCTGCATGTGAGGAATCGGTGAAGACGTCTCCGGCTGTCTTGCCTCACAGCAAGAAGAAAAACATCCCTCCAGCAGTCACTCTACAGGAAGTCAGACATGACACGTCGACACCTGAACAGGTTAAGAATGTGGCGAATAATCTATTATCTGGTGGAACAGTCTAGTACCCCATTGTGTTCCGTTCAGGAGGAGGAGGTGCCCTAAGGAGGCAGCATTATTGTGCTTCCTAGATAAAGTCTGGAAGGCAGCTTCAGGATGCCTGTGTTAGCCAACTTACTACTTTCTGAAATGTTCAGGTCTCTCTGTCTATCTCCCTGTCTGTCTGTCCATCTGTCTGTGTGTCTGTCTGTAGGTGGTGTCTCCCTTCCCGAGCCACGCCCTAGTGAGCAGCACTCAGTCATTGTTGCAGTGGTGTCAGGAAGTCACCCAGGACTACAGGGGTGTGAAGGTGACGAACTTCAGCACATCCTGGAGGAACGGCCTGGCCTTCTGCGCCATCCTGCATCACTTCCACCCAGACAAGATGTCAGTCACTCAACACACCAACTCAACACACCTCTACACAGTTTTACACATCATAACACACCTCAGCACGACTCAGCAGGGCCCCACACACACCGACACACCTGGACATTTGAATGTATCTGAAAAGGCCTTAACATAGTGACTCACACCTGAACACACTGGAACAGACCTGAACCTAAACATACAGGACACACCTCAACACACGTCTGCATAAAACGTTCAGCTGTGTTAACCTCTGACTTTTTCAGTGACTTTGATGCCCTGGAACCTCAAGATATAAAGCTGAATAACAAGAGGGTGAGTAAAGGTCTGTCTGTCTGTCTGTAGTGTAGTGCTCTTTGACCCCTCATGGTGTGTGTCTGCTGTCTGTACTGTGTGTCAGGCTTTTGATGGGTTCTCAGAGTTGGGGATCTCCCGGCTGTTGGACCCTTCTGATCTGGTTCTGCTGTCGGTTCCGGATCGGCTCATGGTGATGACGTACCTGAGTCAGATCCGATCGCACTTCTCAGGTCAGAACCTCAGTGTGCTCCAGTTAGAGAAGAACAGCAATGAGTCCAGCTATGCCATCTCCCAGCCAGACCAAACCAACAGCGTGGACACCCAGGGGGGAGAGGGAGCAACCAACGGGGCTCTGATCCCCCCACCCCGGACCAAACGAGCAGGAAAGGGGGATGAGATGAGGATGGATGGAGGCGTGCAGACTCCAGTAGCACCACCACGGCACAAACAGCAGGAGGACAGAGAACGCAGTGAGGTGAGAACAGTGATTATATATTCATGAACAAAATGGTGCCGTTCGATGCCACTGGCCTCTTTCTTCAATTTTTACTAAAGCTGTGTTTAAACATTTGTGTAAACTAAACCAAGCAAAAAGTTCCCATCAGATTTTCAAAAGTTTCAGACATGCTGATTTTCATCATACTTGCGTATAAATATCGATGAATATCAATCACCTGGGCGGCACGGTGCTGTAGTGGTTAGCGCTGTCGCCTCACAGCAAGAAGGTCCGGGTTCGAGCCCCGTGGCCGGCGA